>VCRD01001066.1:7058-18286 GCA_006783055.1 Trinorchestia longiramus | reverse complement strand
GTATTTCATTGCAGTACAGCTTTGCTATGGACATAGGCCCAAATTCAACAGTGTGGTTCACAATTTGAAGCTGACACGTAAAGACGTAACAGAAAAGTTCTAGCTACTCCATGAGCTAGTACTCCTAATCATACTTTCATTTAATAACACATCTCTATTAGAAATTAAATTCTGGGTGTGTTGTCTTTGAAGTTTGTGTATGTAAAGTTCACGTTGAAGATAAAATAATCATGAATATTTCAGTAATTGTCCTTAGTTTGATTGATGCAATCACGCGATATGTTTTGAATAGGAAGCCATGTAATTGCTTGTTCAAATTTAATTAAAGTGCGAAAGAATATCAATGAGTTAATGGTATACATAATTAGATTAAGATGACGTGGATTAATTACGAATGAAGTTGTAGCGACATGTATTTCTAATACCGACATTTTTGTATATGTTGTCTAACACAGTCGCAATTATTTTACAAGTTTTAGTCTCGAAAATCATGTACAGCGCATTTCCACAATTTGCTTCTTCCTGTCGAACTTTTATTATTATTTATCAGTTTGGTGTAACAAGTGTTATGTTGTGCCAAAGTACTAGTGAAAAACAAAATTGTGTTAACAAAATACTAACCATAATTGTAAAACTTACTAGAACCTTCAGCCGCCAAACTACATTACAAAATTGAAGGTACTAGTTAACCCATTATGACCTAGTACTCTATACGTGCAATTTAATTTTCATTCTTAACAAAACACCAATAATTTATGAACTTTCGATAATAATTGTATTTTCTAGCACAGTTTAGTACCGTGCTGAAATACCGTGGGAACATATATTGATATTCTGCTAAAATAATTTTTTGACCACTCCACTAGATGATAAACACAAGGAGTAGCCACACTTACAAAAAATTAATCCCAACACTAATGAGTTAATTACTACTAATCAAGTGAGACCATGAATCCGAATTTTTCCTGCCCTGAACAAAAGTGACTTTCCCCAACCATTTATTTATAAGAAATACTCATTTCTAAGCTCAGTAAATGTCTTTGTAGAGATAGTAATAACCAGTTTACATGCTCATAATATTTTTAATCATACATGGTCATCAGTTGCACTTATTTCGCTTATTTCACTGAATAAAATATGAACGTAACTCCTTACTCTGTAGTCGGTGGGAATGAGAATAGATTTTTCTGTTTTTATATCACATGTCTGCAGTTATTTTCTAGTACTTATTTAATAAAATATAAATAGGATATCTTATTCTGATCTAGAACCGCCTCCTTCCAAATTCCCCTCGTGGTCCCCGAAATCCTCTTGATGGCCCACGGAAACCACGTGGAGGTCCGCGGAAACCACGTGGAGGTCCACGAAAACCACGTGGAGGTCCACGAAAACCTGTTGAAAAAAACTTTGTTGCAATCGCTTACAGAAACTCGTTATGTGTGTGATATTTGGATTGACATTTTTATGACATCGGTTCATTTTGTTGCTTATGGAAAAAGATCATAACATGGAAAATTTATGAGAAAGATGTCCTAAATTAGGTACAAAAATCCTTCCTTAATTACTTTTGCAAAATATGGATCAAGAAGCTCACCTAGAATTGATTTCAAGCGTGAATTCATAATTTGTGAAAATTACAAATCTTGTTTGAAAAATCAGGTTACTGAGCACTTCATGGTGCTCACAAGACAGAACGGTGGAAAAGGAAACTTGACATTCTTCTATTACTTTAAAAATTTGTTTTAGTTGAATTTCATCTTGAACTCAATTGCATTAACTAAAAATAAACTAGATGATGATTGTTTGTATGAAAAAATGAATACTCTCTAAAATATATACTCGTGTTGCATTCAAATACCAATGTTTCAATACCATAGACACTTTCATAGAATACAAGAAGACTATATCAAACAATAGGAGTTGTGGGATCTATCTTAAAGAGACTTGTTCACTAGCTGGCAAACACTAATTGACTGACAGTTTCTCACAGACATTCAGTGGAAGATTGCTTACCTCACTAAATCATGTCTAACATCTTCCTCTTCCACTTGCTTGAATGACAAGGATTTTGTAGTGCATCTATAGCTCACACTACTATAAGGAATCAATAAATTATAACTAATTTCCAGTCAGAGCGGAACTATAGGCTTCATAAGGCGCTGCAGCATCAAGATGGTAACAGTTATTCAACAAACAGCACAATACAAATTCCTGCTTCTGGCAGACAGGACGCTCAGTACCGCATGAACACGGCAATAAGACAACCGACTGATTTCAACTCTTAGAACCTCCATATGTGCGTCCTATCATCACCAGAATAAGCGACAACTTTCACTTCGCAGAATCCGTACTCTCGTCTCCACAGGCTGACCACCAACCTCCCAACATCCGGAAATGCTCAGCAACACTCGCTACTTTCAAGCCCTCAAACACTCAAACGCTCAAGCACTCGAGCAATCCAGTACTCTGGTAGTCAACGTTCAAGCACTTAGCACTCACGCACTCAGTACCCAAGTGTTTAATACCCAAGTACTCAATGCTCAAGTATTCAGAGTTTCAAGTACCCACCGTCAAATCTCGGGTAAGAATAACGCATACAATTGAGTCGATACTGCATAGATAACATATATGCAGCCAATATTGAGTAAATTTTACATGTGTCTTGATCTTCCTTTTGGGTAACTGCTTTAAAGAAATAATGCCAGGATTTCCTTTAAGAATCGTGACTAACCTCCTCCTCCTCCCCTCGACCTCCCGTGACAGTCGCTGACCACGCAGGCAATGAGGGCTGCGTTTCCCACCACCAGTCCTCCCAGTAAAATTTCAGGGGTGAACGGGGCTGCTGTGGAGAGCATCCACACTGCAGCTGCGGTAGCCCAAGCTAAAGTGCTCTGAAACATGAAAGCACATATCAATATGCATGTCACACATAAATCTCCTGAACAAGAAAGAGATAGTTATTATTAACTTGTAAACACTGAAATGTGTGAAATCTTGTGAATTGGAATGAGACAATACATATCTTCTGAATACTGAGATGTCAAGTTCCTAAACTCTGTACAATAACAATTCCCGTCCGAAATAGGTTCAATCGTTTTCAGTCTCCTGGACACGAAAATAGTTGACAGAACACGTAAGAAGCGCCAAAATATGAGTCGGAAAATATAATTGCCTGGACAGTGTTGCTTCAATGGCTTCCGAAAATGAGAACTAAATTTAAAGAAAAAATATGACGCACGTAATTAAATATCAGAGAAACTTGATACGAGAAAGATATGAATTAGTGAACATTTTTTTACATGGAAGGAATGAATCAGCCTTTGAAAGAAACGTACTGTTGAATTTGAACAAGGTTTATTGCATCATATTCTTATATTAGAAAAAAATAATGTAATGCCACTCATTTCTACTCGTTATTGATATCTATATTTTGTACCTTAGATTAGGATAACAAAGAGATAAAAAACTGATCAACTTTTCCTCACTTGCACCTGTTTGCAAATTTTGGGACTCAAATACGGAAATAAAGCATTACATTTGTACTGAAATAAAATCAGATCCCTAAATGTATGATGAAAACCAAGATGAATGTAGCGTGATGTATTACTGTATTTTTTGAGACTCATTAGATTATCATGAAATAGTTGTTACGTCAAAAATGGAAGCCGACGTAAAATTTTTAAATCTATATAGTGATCGCATTTCGAAGCAGCAAAGTAAATCTGGTCATTTACGATTCTTTCGAACTCAAGTTAGTGTTTTAAGTTCTTAAAATTTTTCCAGCTNCAATTCCTACCACCAGATCGAAAGGGCATGAATACGTAAACGCGCTCGGCATTACCAGCAAATTATTACCCCAAACCAAAACATACGAAGCACCTCTGAACTCTATGTCTTAAGCTATATTACTAAAGCGAGACTATATCGCAGCTAAAGAATTCTGAAACTTTCGATGTGATATTACGTACATAATTACCGCAATAGTGACTATTTTCCCCGAGAAATCTCTTTACCTTTCAGACTTGAATACTTGGTTGGTGCACAGATTGATATCAATTCATTCTACGCGAGCTCAAATAGGGTCAAAACAAGGACTACTATAAACAGGACGTGCACAGCCATATATCTGACTACGCTAGCGGAGGCCATTGCATTCTTAGTAACATAACATTTTCTATCGAACAAATTGATCAAAAATTACTTCTTTCAAGCAATAGCAGCGATAATAAGGTTTTAAAGTAAATTTTAAATGGTTTAAAGCACTGTAATGTTTTGAAATACAAATTTTAACCGGACTTAACATGTATTATTATATGAGCTTAGTGGCCACTTTATAGAAAGCCAAGTTGCTGCAGTTTTAAACTTTACAAATTGATTATAGTTAACCTTTTCTAATGCAAACAACCAAACATACAAACATTCACGCATATAAACATACAGACATAGAAGCAAAAACCTACCAAACTGCAGCGATCAGTCAGCCAATCGGGCCTTCTTGACAGAGGTCTGAAGAAGGACTACATTCTTTTGCTAGTCTTTCTCGCAGGGGTTGACAGCAAATTTGAGGGGTTGACAGCAAATTGAGTGAGTGCAGTAGTCGTCAGAATACTGCCTTTCTTTGACTCGTACAGTTCCTTGACGTCTGCAAATGATGCCGTGTTTCCTTGTCAAGACTGATCTTCTGGCCCTTCTCACTGATCCAGTTGTTGCAGATGCAGTTGTTTAGCAGATGTAGCTCCAGTTGTTAAGCAGATGTACTGTGTCAAGGAGAAACAAGGAGAAAAAAAAGTCTCGGTTGTTCTCGGCCATGCCACTCAGCAACCCACCAGAAAATTAAACAGTTGGGCGAATCTGTACTTCATCTACCAAGAGAAACACATTCTTCAGTTACAGTGTCTGGACTCTGTCAAATGTTTCCTCAGCACCTGGTCCTTGTCAATAGATGAAGTGATGTACTGCAGCTTGCGTTTGCATGGCAGCACCAAGAAGTCTCTGAGCTGTTCATAATTACACTTTAGGTATGGTTGAAAAGCAAAACAATCATCATTCATGAAAAACTGCTTATGTAATAAAAGTTCCAACTGATGTTTCAAAAATACCAAATTTTTCTCCTTCTCGGTGTGGACACAGGCTGATGTGTGAGCTTGAAGAAGAGTAACAACATTTTAGATCGTTTTGTCAAACGGGATGTCATAGTGCATTGCCAAGCGCACAGTATCGTCGAACTAAGTATACGATCTCAAACCATTGTTGGGATGAAGTGTGTTAAACAGTGGTACACTAATGCCGTTCTTGAACGCACTGAACGTTAGTGGGGAACACAAAGTAGGCTTGTTTTCGACAATCACAGACAGGCTGAACTCACTGAAGTAGCCGTTTATGAACAAACACACAAGCCTTTCTTTCGATCTTGAAATAATCAAGTTCTTATACTGCTTCTGCAGGTTACGTTCAGGTTTGAAAGCATCAAATGAAGTAATCTTATCCTTCTGAAGAAAATACATCAGTTGTTGGTCTTGAACTTTCGCCGGGCGAGGTGCAAGTTTTGGAGATGGCAGACATGAAGCAGGCACATTGAAGATACTGGGAGGGATTTCATTTGTTCACACAACCCCACACTTGTTCGGTATTTTTAATACATATAATTAGCAATAAACTTTGTAAACAAACAGTATCCACTTAGAAATGCAGCAATGTGCCTCGAAACAAACAACAATGTCCGATTCAAACCGAGCGACAGACTACGACAATGTTCGCACTTTGACAGATGGGGGCAAACTGAGCTTAGTGAACTGGCCTCCGCTACCGTAGTCAGCTACATGGCGGTGCACGTCCTGTTTATAGTAGTCCTTGGGTCAAAAGTAAATTTTTCTTTCACCGTGACGAAAACCTGTAACCTACTGCCACGCATTTCCTACCTCAGGTGAGTTACAATTAATCAATCCAGTACTCGACCTGTTTTTCTTTTTTTCAGACACGACACGAACCGCTGCCTTTCATCTTTCAACCAAAGATTACCCCTAATAATTCATTAGTTTCCAAGATCATGTACGAGTGCGCCAAACAACAATCGTGCATGTATTTCAATGTCTTAGATTAAAAGTCACCGTTGTCTTTCCATACTGTTCCGAAAACGAATCGCACACCTGAACAAACGTCAGAACATTGTATCGTAATGAATTAATATTTTCTGCCCTACTCTTCTACTAGAACAAGGCACTTGCTTCGGGGCATGAAGTACTCAATAAGACTTCTGTTCTCTCGCTCATGATACAAATAACTGTACTATAGAAACGCTCGACGCTTGCCTTCTCGAGTAGTTACAGTATTGAACAGTGCCCCATTTGAATGGAAATCCGTTATCTGGCATACTTTGCACCAGTCGATTAAAACGCTTCATGACGGTTGTAGGACTTATTTTATTTATGTATACCACTAACTGCCATTACTAGTTGGCAACGATGATTTTGAAGCAAATCAGTAACCAGGAGATGACCCCTGTCATTTTCAGGTAATAAACGATTGAAATACGTACCATTATCGCGGGTTTATCTACGCAGTACGATTGAACACCCGAATAACTCGAAACAATTGCCATATAGGCCTATATATAATGCAATATTCTGGGTGTTAGCTAGACGCTAAAATAAACTATGAATAATCCGGAAGCAAAGAATCTGCTGACAGAGTATATAGAAAATGATTGAATAATCACAGATACTTGAAGACAAGACTATATGTACTCCAAGCTGTAACAATAAAATTCTTTGCAGCAGTAAAAATGAATTTCACGGATATACACATTTTCAGCGAATAAAAAATTCAATCTCAGGAGGGCGTAAAAAAACAAAAAATATTGATGAACAGTTTTATAATGAAGTTTTCAACTTTTCCATTACATTTCCATTAAGAATATGGATGAATCAACAGACAAGTCAAGCCTGAAAAAATTCTTGGTTTACCTACCAATGTAGTAACTTCCACGTAACACTTTAATAAAAAATAACCTCTTTAACTATAATTGGTCAAGACAAAAGCTCGTTTGTCCCCGTATAAGAACTCAAATACTCAAAAAAATACAATTTCTACGTAAGAGTTATGTCTTATTTTCTACAATTTTTGCTCGAAAATATGCAGGAGAGTATCAAGATAATTAGCGGTGAAGAACCCGGTTGTGTCGCAGTTCTCAGTTGATTGATCTTCGAGAGCCTTGAACAATACTTGCTCTATTGTTTTCGGACACTGAAACGTACGACGCATCCCTAAACTTCGCCAAGCCTTCCCCCACTAAAAATTTAGCCACATTGCCTAAATCGCAAGTCACCACAACTAAAGGGTTCTTTAGAGACCTGTTCCCAGATTCTCCTCCATAACAATAAGCACCCACCTCGCTTAAAGCTCTCACAGACAGAAGAGCCTTAACTCGAGAAGTATCTGCTTTCACTTTCACAGGCATGAAGATTTGAAGGGCAAGCGGATGGACATCAGATATATAGGCTGGAAGCAGTTTTAGAGAATCTCTGGACACAATTGTCCGCTTGCCAACATCAATGAAAAGAACATTCAGAAGATTAGGGCCAACAGCGTCGAGAACAACAACTCTACAAGTTAGTTGAGGTTACACTGTCCACGCAGTCCATAGGTGAACTGGCCCCATACACATCTCGAAAAGCGATGTATTTAGGGGATTGGAGACTTGGCCAGATTTCTTGAAGTGATGAGTTTATAAGAGATAAAACATCAATATCTTGGTTGGGTATCAGCCAAATAGAGAACGACAGAGTCATCTACGAGTGTAATACGACCTATGGTAACTCGTTCAATTGAACTTGAGCTGATAGATGCATTTTCCCTAACGTGTGCGCAACGTCGTGAATAATTAGTTCGAGTATCTGCAGCAAATGACTACATTGATATTGAGAAATTCGTCACTAATGCTAGTACGCGTTGAGTCATCAAGGCTCTCTCGAGAACAAGCACGTGTGGGGGATTTCAAGTCACTAATTTCATCTTCCTCTGAGATTGGCAACAACGAGGTAACCCATCTCGGAAGACGAGACTTGAGTCCTACTTCGCTTCTTGTTCCCAGTGTTTTAAAGGTGGTTTTGAGAGGATGGGCAGAAGACCCAGAGCAAATGTTAGAGGGAAGAATACGGCGTCCTTCGAGAACAAACCACTATGGAAAGTATACCAGCATCAGTAGATATTTCAATATCTATATTAGTATCTTTAAGCTGTGCTAGAAAATTCAAAGCCGTACAATTGTTATGATTCGGACAAACGTCCAAATCTTTGATAACTAAACGAACACACTGAGATGGCAAAAGAGAGAATTTCCGAGGCAGAGGAAATACTGGGAAAGCAAGGACCGTTACAGTTGAATAATTATCCAAGTCTTGCACAACAACTTGCATAGAAGAAGTTACATCAGATGACAAAACAACTCCTCGGAACCATTGGTCTCCATTTCTGGCTACACAGAACGTGCCAAGCGGTGGGCATGAAACAAACGGAAAAGCACTCGAGAAGTTCATGTGAGTGGTCAAATTAATTAATAATGTCCTCAACTCATCATTTCCAAGAAGTCGCACTACGACCGCACAATCATCATGAACTTCCAGTACTTGAACAGAAATAATAGTGTCTACCATTACAATAGGTTCTTCAACATGCACAACAAAATCTTCCAGAGTAACAACAGAATTCATGGAAGTAGACAGAAACGTAGAGCGGGGAACTTCAACAGAACTCGTTACATAACCTGTCAGAATGTTGGAAACGTTACCGCTTGCATTATTGGAAGAAGAACGTTCCATAACCACATCTTTAATAGGAACACAACGCAATAATGCCTTACTGACAACGAATACATCATCTTCATTTTGCTCTCGAGTTCGAGCTGAAGGTCTCCAACTTCACATGCCTTCAAAATACTCATTCTACTATTCAACATGTCGTCGTTATCGAAAGCACAACGAATAGCTTGAGCAGCCAATCGCGAAATTTCTTAGGAAAAGGGAACATCTCTTCCTGACTTACGGTGATATGAGCCATAATCAACGAAGAGCACGACAGCTGATCCGCTTTCATTCCATTCAAGAACACGCGCTCGATGCCATGTCAAATGTCAAATTGTACACAGCACAAATGCTTCCTACAGCAGGGGGTTCCTTGAAGCATTCTGGCTGACAGCAAATCATGTAGGAATTAAGTTGATCACAGAAACGAGCAGCGTCATAAGCATACTCGTTAAGTGTCACGTAGAAATGATCGTTCTTGATAACCGTGACACAAACTGCTAACATAACTCTGAACGGAACTCCCAATGCGGGAATTGTTACAGAATAGCTATCATAAGGAGGAACCTCTTTCAGACCATCTACCGAGTTCTCAACAATCATGTTGTTACCACACTCATAACACACCAGACTAGGTTTCAGGCTCTGCCCTTCGACAAACAAATCACTTATCATTATCTGCACTTCAGAACCTCTTTTGAGGATGACGTTGACGCATGCTGATGGACTTAACACGTTGACTCCGAAGTGGTACGTATGTGTACCACTTAGGTTAGGTTCTGTAATTTTTTCAGATCCTTCTAGTGACTATTCGTACAAAGTGAAGTTTTACACCAATCAGGCAATTTTAGTCAACTTGTTAAGTTGGTGATGGCTTGAAGAACAGAGGTTTTATCATGATCCGCGCAAGACTCTGCCACATCAAATTCAACTCGCACAGCCTGCGCTGGTACATCCCAATATTCCTCTGGCATCTCGAAAATATCAACATTCGGGACAACTTCGTGATTACCGTAATCGAAAAACACAACTAGTGACTCTTCGCCGAGTCTTGTAAGGAGCCTGGCTCTATACCAGCCGTTGTCTACTTTGTAACGAGCAATACAGAACGAGTCGACAACAAAGTTTTTCAGACGTATCATTTTGCCACTCCGAGCATAACTTGTAAGGCGCCCTGACATTTCATTCCACAGTGCCATGTCGTCCCGAAACTTAATATCCATCGAGAGATCAGAATTCATTTGAGCAATATTTATAGAATAAATCTCTCCCATCTTCGGAATGCTGGGCATATATGCTCTACTCTGACGCTGTGATTCCAAGGGATGATCTAATGTGGCAGTTTTATCATAACTACATGAATTGTCAACTTCACGCTCACTCTCTAAATCAAAATTGCCAATTTTCTTGTTAATCTCATCACTTTCAGGCCCATGACACTCACAAGCTACAGATTTTTCAGTGACAGGCTCAAAATCAGGTATAGGCAAAACAGAACACACAGGTGGAATTAAATCTGTATCAAATGTTGTATGCAATGGTCGAGAGCTTTCGCAACCCAAATATGCATCATTCCAAGCTGACCTATGCGATGCCTCACCCAAGCTACACTCTTTTCTTCTGGTCGCAACGGATTCTAGAGAAACGGCATCGGCAGTAACTTGCTGAGACTCGCATGCATTCTCACTGATGATCTTCTCGCAGAAATTTCCGTCATTGACGGGAGTTTCTTTTACCACCTCGGACCCAGTAGTTCCACTTAAATTCTGAAATACTAAAGTTTCTGGGAGCGCAGAAGATTGGAAATTCGTACCTCTATTCTCCGAATTGACGATCTGTTGGTGCCTTTCGCTGTCAGGACTTGCCCGTCGTTTTCCTTCCTCGCTCATCGGTAGTGTTATTAGTAATTTCAGGCTGCATCCGACAGCAATTTTCCCTCTCTTTACGCATGGGCAGATCAGTACTACAAATGGTATCGAGATAGAAAGAAGGGCTAGCATTGTGATAAATTTTTTGTTCACATGATAGTTTCAACTTCAGTGTGTTCTGAGAAACAGCTGGATCAGTGAACTTGCTGTCAACAACAGACCCGTCCACTCAAGCGTTATAATGATCAGTTTCAACGAAGTTAACAGCCTCCTCTGCTTGAGAGGCAGTGGAATCGACCGCCCCCTCCGCTTGGGAGGTAGTGGGGTCGACAGCCTTTTCCCCTACGTGGGCAGTGGAATCAACAGCCTCTTCCTCCTCGAGAGCAGTGGGGTCGACAGCCTGTTCCTCCTCGAGAGCAGTGGGGTCGACTGCCTATTCCTCCTCGTAGGCAGTGGGGTCGATAGCCTCTTCCTCCTCGTAGGCAGTGGGGTCGAAAGCCTCTTCCTTTTCATAGGCAGTGGGGTCGACAGCCTCCTCCTCCACCTTCTCCTCCTCCTCGTA
>VCRD01001065.1:146549-179240 GCA_006783055.1 Trinorchestia longiramus | reverse complement strand
GTGAATTTTTCACCTCGTGGTGACTTGGGTCTCTAATTCATTACCATTACCTCATTACTGAAGTGAACTGGATCACTCATTACCATTTAGAGAAGCTGCTTCCGTGACCTCCATTACCATTCATTACTCAGCCCGTCATTGGCTTGAAATTCAGTCGTAATGACTTTCCATTACCATTTTGTGTTTTACTCCTAAACAGAAACTTTTTCGTCCGGACCAAAATTGTTTTATAATTACTAATTTTGAACAATTATTCGAGTCAATTTAAGCTATCTATGTGTGTAAATTATCTCAATTAAACCATAAAAGAAATGGTCTACAAAAACCGTTCCTAATGCTTAGAAACTGATCGTAATAACCACAAACAGAAATACAGTTCAAAAGAATAACGCTCTAGACAGAAAAACGCTTTAGACAGAAAGACGTTTTAGACAGAAAGACGCTTTAGACAGAAAGACGCTCTAGACAGAAAGACGCTTTAGACAGAAAGACGCTTTAGACAGAAAGACGCTTTAGACAGAAAAACGCTTTAGACAGAAAGACGCTTTAGACAGAAAGACGCTTTAGACAGAAAGACGCTTGAGACAGAAAGACGCTTTAGACAGAAAGACGCTTCAGACAGAAAGACGCTTTAGACAGAAAGACGCTTTAGACGAGGAGACGCTCTAGACAGAAAGACCCTAAAGACAGAAAAATACTTTAAACAAAAAGAGACGTCAAACTCCAAGAGAGACGCACTGACGCAAGACTGGCCTGTCTAATTACCTGAGACAACATCATGCTCATCATTAGTAGAAAATTACTGCCATAGACTAAGAAAAATGCGTTGGAGCTGTGAGAGAACTTTTACTCTACTTCAATGGGATCAAATATCACGGCAGGCAGTAAAAATGAGCGAAGAAATTTCCCAAAACGTAAAGTTTCATCAGAAAACCTCTATCATCCGTGTCCAATTTCAGGAGGACCAGGAGTGCTGGATATTGAGTGGTGTATTCAAATTCAAAACAAATGCAGCCTTTGAAGCCTCGCTAGCTTCTTCAGTCCCCAAAAATCTGACAGATTTTCTTAGAAGTTTCGCTCCTAAACTTTTCTCTAAGGAGATCAGGTGGTTTCATATTTAGTAGCTTCAGGCGCTGAAATTTCTTGAAAAAGCTAATCTTCCAAATCTTCTCAAGCTATTAAGTGCAAAGTCTCGCCAATGAATTCTAAGCATACAATATTTTTTAAAAGCATTTGAAACATGGCATGTAATTAAAAACACATTTGTTCTGCCCAAGTGTTTTTCAACGTAATGTTATAAGAAAACGTGTGCAAAGAATAGGTTTGGCAGTATAGGTCACAAGCTCGAAACTCTGGACGAACCCTCGACCACCATCTTGAAAGCCCAACCGACCCTCGCCCACCATCTTGAAAGCCCAACCGACCCTCGCCCACCATCTTGAAAACCCAACCGACCTTCGGCCGCCATCTTGAAATCCCGACCCACCATTGGGTGCCATCTTGAAAGTTCGACAGGCCTTTACCTACAGTACTGCATAACCCGCACAGTGCAATACTCCTGCGTTGCTGAAACGAAGATATTTATACCTTTGTCTCATATTCTTCACCTAAACAATATATTACCTTCGATTATTTGAATTTCCGAACACTTTGTTGTCATGATAGAACATGATTCTTACACTCAGTTCTTAGATGAGCATAGCACTTGCAGCTGCCTGTCCCGTACTGCAAGTCATGTTTCCCGACACTCATGTTCACGCATGACATACATGCTTCCCGACACACATGATCACGCATGACATACATGCTTCCCGACACACAAGATCACGCATGACATACATGCTTCCCGACACACATGATCACGCATGACATACATGCTTCCCGACACTCATAATCACGCATGACTTGCATTGCTCCTTGTCTCGCATATGTGTTCTACAAATGTAGGAAATGCTTGCTCCTGTTTGCTTGATAAACACGCTTTGTTTGGGTCTCTTTATCCAGTAAGACTGTGGGTTTGTGTGCAGCTGCAGCGACAGAACTGTCAACTACTGCAGTTGTTCTGTTATTTGAGTGATATATGTACAGCTGCAGCAGCTGTTCAGGAGCTTCATGTGTGGTGTACAACTGCTGCAGATGTAATACGAGTATTAGGAAGATGCACTTGAAAATAATTACTTCTTTCTTTGCATGGGTGAAGTTAAAGTATTTTTGAAGAATATACAGAGGATCAGATGTATTAAATTTAAAGTTGGTGCTGTTGGAAATTATGGAGGGCGGACATAGCGAGACCCAAATAGCCCACCTCCCCCAACCCCTCATAAGGCACCCCTCTCCTCCCGTCCAATTTTTGAGCAATAAAATGGCTGTAAAATAAAGAGGTAAAGTGAGTGATTTTGAAATTAGTTTAATTAATCCTGCTCATAAAAAAATGGCATTTAGAAGTTATCAATGTAGCTAAAGAGTACAAGAAGTTATCAGTTTATAGAAGGATTACAAAAATTATCAATTGAGAAATTGATTGCAAAGATTATCAATTGCAACGAAATTACGATGAAATTCTGCACTTTTTTCATTTATTTCCCAGGATGTAGAGCTCGGCTAATGACTCACCATGACTTAACAAATTCTTCTCACTCGCTGCTTAAGAAAGAAGGGAAGTCAGTCGAACATTGGCCGTATGTGGTGACTAGTAGAGTTGTATGTTACTGGGGGCATGTAGTTAAACTAACGAGGTTATCCGAGTTATATCATTGACGTGAAGAGAAAATAATGTGGTGGTTTGTTCGTGTTTTTTTTCTAGTGATACAAGGTAACGCAGAAGTAACAGCCCTTTTTTAAAGAAAATTAGTTTCATACTTAATTATTAATTAAACTTTAAAGTCCTCTCTATCGTTTACAGTCATGCCAATTGCTTTACCTTTCACAGTTTTTTGTTAATGATTTTTGAAAAGGGGTGTTACTTGTGTGGAAAGAAATTTGGTGGCATCGTGGGAACTTGAACTTGCACACACGATCAATCCAATCCACGTTCCAAATTGTAATTGAATCTGAAATCCTGTCAACTTACATAAAAAAATTTTCGTGTCTTCAGATCACTCTTGAAAATAGTTGAAAGAATTTTGACAAAATGTTTGATACTAGTAAGTTGCACAGGAAACATTTCACTTGTTTTTCATGAATTTGTTTGTTTCATTCGTCGGTACACTCTAGCTTTCCAAAGGAGCTTCCATATTGAAGGAAAAAAAGCTAATGACAAGAAATCATGTTTTTATAGTAATCCAGCGCCTTTAGTATCCACAATACAATGCTTACAATACATGTATACTCGTTCCATTGAGAAGTCAATACTTAGCCTAAGATAAACGTTTTATTTCATCTCCTTAGTAATGTCTTGCTTCAAATTAATTTCCACTATTTAATTCGGTAATCAGAGAGACAGAAAATATATTTAAATGTAGATAATTATATGCACGAAGGCTTTTATTATGTACTATGGATAGTTCGTTGAGCAAGTAAATGTTGGGGTATTTGAGATAACCATTGGAAAATGGCAATAATTAGGAAATATTACATAAATTTCAGAGCTACTATCAAAAAGTGAAAAAGGGTGAAAAGGAAATTCCCGACTTCATAAATATGTGTAGCCTTTTTTTCCACCTAAACTTGTGATATTCATTGTTATACAGTTCTGAAGTCTTCTACATGGATTGCAGTGCTTAATTCTGGAGTCTTTTGCATTCCAATCCTCAATTCGGAAGTCCATTAAATTGCTGTATTTAATTCTGAAGTCCTTTAACAATAGTAGTCAATAGTTTTGAAGTGCTTTGAATTGTAGTCCTTAATTTTGAAAGCCATCAAATTGTGGTCCTTGTATGTAGAGTTCTTTAAGTTGCAGTCTTTGATTTTTTTTAAATTGATCGACTTCATCTTCTAGAATCTAAGAAAAAATCAAATATTAAATGGCATATAAATCGAAAACCATCAACGACAAATTCCATTTGTCGATTATTGATTTCAATCAAATCAATAGCAGACAGTCGTTATTTACAAAACATCAACTAACTTAACAACATCATCCCCATGGGACTTTTAAAGCAAAAAAATGAGCGCACAAATTCGCATTGGAAAAGACTTATATTCCCCTCAGTGAATCTTAATTACTTTAATTGTATCGAAAGTCGTTTCAAAGCCAGATGTAAATCTCACGGAGATGCCAGCAGTACGAGTGTCTAAGTCTTTACTTGCGGTTTTCTGTTCACATAACGAGACTCGTTCACTTAATGAAGTTATCAGGACGCAAGCAGAAACAAAACACAAACGAAGTCACGTAGCGAATTTAGAATAACTTTGACTTGAATATAAGTTACAGTTCATCTCGAGAGGATCTGTATGATATAGCATGAATGTATTTGTGTGCGTCATTCATACAATTTAATTCAACTGAATAACTCATTTCGTACTTGAGGAAAATTGTTTTAGTCCACTCAGTTGTGTTATCGTGACTTAATTAAATGAATTTTAGCAGAAATTACTACGCTCACATGTGCAGCAGATGCGTGGTACTCAGACATCTCAAGTGGATGGGTCACCTACGATGTAATTTTCTCAGGATTTGGTTTGAACATTTTCAGTAATGCTCTACAAATATAATGAAAGNAACCATTGGAAAAATTGTAATAATTAGGAAATATTACATAAATTTCAGAGCTACTATCAAAAAGTGAAAAAGGGTGAAAAGGAAATTCTCGACTTTATAAATATGTGTAGCCTTTTTTTCCTCTTAAACTTGTGATATTCATTATTATACAGTTCTGAAGTCTTCTACATGGATTGCAGTGCTTAATTCTGGAGTCTTTTGCATTCCAATCCTCAATTCGGAAGTCCATTAAATTGCTGTATTTAATTCTGAAGTCCTTTAAATATAGTAGTCCATAGTTTTGAAGTGCTTTGAATTATAGTCCTTAATTTTGAAGGCCATCAAATTGATGTCCTTATATGTAGAGTTCTTTAAGTTGCAGTCTTTTTTTCAAAATTGATCGACTTCATTTTCTAGAATCTAAAAAAAATCAACTATTAAATGGCATATAAATCGAAAACCATCAACGACAAATTCCATTTGTCGATTCTTGATTTGAATCAAATCAATAGCAGAGTCATTCTTTACAAAACATGAACTAACTTAACAACATCATCCCCATGGGACTTTTAAAGCAAAAAAATGAGCGCACAAATTCGCATTGGAAAAGACTTATATTCCCCTCAGTGAATCTTAATTACTTTAATTGTATCGAAAGTCGTTTCAAAGCCAGATGTAAATCTCACGGAAATGCCAGCAGTACGAGTGTCTTAAGTCTTTACTTGCGGTTTTCTGTTCACAAAACGAGACTTGTTCACCTAATGAAGTTATCAGGACGCAAGCAGAAACAAAACACAAACGAAGTCACGTAGCGAATTTAGAATAACTTTGTCTTTAATATAAGTTACAGTTCATCTTGAGAGGATCTGTATGATATAGCATGAATGTATTTGTGTGCGTCATTAATGCAATTTAATTCAACTGAATAACTCATTTCGTACTTGAGGAAAATTGTTTCAGTCCACTCAGTTGTGTTATCGTTACTTAATTAAATGAATTGTAGTAGAAATTTCTACGCTCACATGTGCAGCAGATGTGTGGTACTCAGACACCTCAAGTGGATGGGTCACCTACGATGTAATTTTCTCAGGATTTGGTTTGAACATTTTCAGTAATGCTCTACAAATATAATGAAAGATATCTGAGGGAAGAATTTAGATTCTTTCCTATGAAGGTTGAACTCCCAAACAAGTAGTATGAATTTACGGAGTTTTAATTGACCTTTGACTCCAATTGAATTATAGCTCGTGTTAATATTTTTATCAAACCTTGTGAAATTTACAGACTTTTGAACGAACATAAAGCTATCTATTAACCATTGACGATGTAGATTTTAGCAAATGAGAAAAAATCTACGGATTTGTATACAAATATTTCATTATCTCCCACAGGATATCTGTTCTAGCGGAAAAACATTTAAATCTACGGACTTTCAAACAAACATTTTAATATCATACTGCAGGATGTGATATGCAGGCACTTAAATTAGGACTACGCTGAGAGAATCTGCGTTAAAAGTATTCATAATTTTGGGGATATTAATATTGAGAATATCAAGATGCTGATCTTCATAAGCTACAATCTGTATTGGCAGGAAGCAAAATCAACGCATGCGCATCTTTATGAAATGATTTAACTCACGTACAGCAGAACATCATGTGTTCTTCAATAAGGGAGATCAATTAAGGCACTAAAGGTCTTGGTTATTCAAAGTTATGAAAACGGTACTAGATAAATGTGAAATGACTGAAGAAAAGACGTAGATTAATACGAATGAGCAAAAAATACTCTCAAAAGCTCTTATTTTCATTCATTCTGTTCTTTTACGTATGCTCTAACAACAAATTGTATTGTTATGAAGGGCAATGTTTACCAAACAAGGTAAGGTGAAAAAGTCGTACTCGTCAGTCATCTGTCGTTAATTTAGTCGTATAAGTTATTGATATAAACATTGTCTACAACGTCCAATCCGCATGCACAACCTTCCTAGCATTCCACCTCCAGTCCAAATAGGAGAACTGATCCCCTGATATGATGTGGAACTACTATTTTTCAGTCACTCATGCTTTCAAACGAAAAGAGTTCGTTGATATAAACTAATTTCAAAAAGAAGCACGCGAAGTGCCACAATTTATAAAACAGGTTAAGTTAGTCGCAATTCCCTCACTTGTCATAAATAAAAAGATATCTATCAGGCACACTTCCCCTTTTATTTCTCGAGTTGTGTGATAACATTCAGGTGTTGAAGTACTCATTTTTAAACCATGAGCAGGGAAAATTTAACATTCATTATGTGAATGTTAGCCTTTTTCTTAATTGCGAAAACATAGAACAGTTCACGGGCTCAAGAGGAATCAGTTTGAAAAAACTTGAACTTTGTAACAACAGTTTTATTGGAGGCTGTTTTTTAAGGTTATGGATAGTACCTCAGAATTCTTTTGTTTAAACCAAAGCGGAATTAATAGCTCAAGCTTTAAGGAGATAGTGTTACACTTTGAATTTTTTGAGAAAGTTGAATACAGTATTGTTTGTAATACCTTGAATTACCTTTCTTTCAGCCAATACAGAAGTAAGAACTTACAATTCCATGTTTTAAAAACGAAAAAACACTTACAATACACCTACAATAAAACACTTACAACACACCTACAATAAAAACACTTACAACACACCCACCTACAATGCTATACCCTGAGAAGACCGAGCAAGGCTCAGTTTATTTGTGAAGACAGAACAAGCGTAGTGTGTCTTTAAGGAAGAATAATAAACAACCTCGCCCTCACGGCTTAGGAAAGAGGACCGTACTATATTTTACAGACCAATAACTGGCCGTCGCACCGTCTAAACCTCCTATCCATTACGTTCGTTCTTCGTAGCTGCCCAGAGTTAACTCTGGCAGACATAAATTCTACAGAGTACGTTCAGAGTTGCCCTTCTGTCGCAATCCTGCTCTGTGTTAGGAGAATGTCAGGAGTAGATCCATCTATCCAGCACTTCATCTGGAGCCCTCTTGCTGGGATTATGTTTTGTCGACGCGTTTGAACTTAAAAACAGAGTTTTTTGCAATTTTCTATGTATGTCGTAGCACCTAGTACTGTTTACAGTAATTTAAATCTTCATGGCATTTTTTATTTGATTTATGAGCTAAAGTATACATACTGTGCAAAACACAGTCTGAAAATCTACTCTGTGTAAGGAAAGTGCCCCTCTGTAGAGTGACCGTGGCACCAGCAAACGTTGACAGGTGTCATCGAAAAACATGTTCATCTTGTTTGCAACCCATGACACTTTGTAGTTGTCAACTAAATTAGTTTTTATTGCATTCCCTAAGAATTCTCATACGAAAACTTTCATTTGTTAAGCAATCATTTGTTAATTTTGTGAAGACATTTCAAACACGATATTGTGGTTGAATACTTGAACAAATTTCGTAGTATTTATTCGGTCATTGTCTCATGTGACGAGTCAATTGCAACAAATGCGCCCCAAAAATAAGTTCCTTCAATTTTCTTATCAAATGATATTATTTGTATATATTGTGTACTCTTGTGTATTATATATATATATATATATATAACATCTACACATATTCACATGACTAATACAGATTAATTTGATAAAATTCAATGTTAATGTATATAGAATATACGATGGCAATAAATTTAAAACTATAATCGAATTCACAAACTTTACAAACGTTTAATTTTCAGTGGTGAGACATGGACTCAAACTTTAATACTCTAGTAGAAAAAATAATAATTTCACAAGCAAATCCCTAACTGCATTGCAATACTTCCATCTTCATTCATTATTAACAATATCTTAACTCATTATTAAAAATATCTTAACTCATTATTAACAATATCTTTACTCAATATTAACAATATCTTCACTCATTAATTATTAATAATATCTTAACTCAGTATTAACAATATCTTTACTCATTATTAACTATATCTTCACTCATTATTAATAATATCTTCACTCATTATTAATAATATCTTAACTCAGTATTAACAATATCTTTACTCGATATTAACAATATCTTCACTCATTATCACCAATATCTTCACTCAGTATTAACACTATCTTCACTCATTATTAACAATGTCTTTACTCATTATTAACAATATCTTACCTTATTATTAACAATAATTTCACTCATTATTAACATTATCTTCACTCATTTGTAAGAATATTTTTAATCATTAATATAACTCTGCAGAAGAGTGCCAACGACTTGTGTACACTTAATATGATCAAATTCTTGTTTTGCTCATTTCCGAAGGTTCACCAACCTTGTAAAACCCCCAATCAAATAAAATTGACAAGTTAAAACACACTCCAAACACATCGAATCAAATAATGAATGCACTTAGATCGCTTGTTGATGCATAATTGATGCTTGATGATGGCTTTGAAACCCTTGACGATGCATAGCTGACGTTAAGAAATCACACTGAACTCATTTGATTGTATTTACAATTATTTCCACGTGGCCCCAGTTCTAATGTTCATCATTATCTACACTTGTAACTATGAAAGAAAATACTCCTAAATACTAGTATTTCACTATTCTTTCTCTCACATAAAAGATGGAAGTCGATAATTGCTCAAATCATTAGTCAATTTAATGGGTATTGTTTTCTGTATCAATTTCACAATTGCTCCTACTCAAATAGTCATTATTCACTAATAATGTTCTTATTTTCTTAATTGTGAGACACATCGTCTCTGAACAAAAAATGTCAGTAAATCATGCTCCTGCCCCAGCTCTCTAGCAATATCCCCTCATCGATTTCTGCTTAAATCGCAAAGGAGAGCACAAAACTCTCACAAAATTAAAGAATTTTCATAACAAAGGTGTGTGGAGGAAGAGCGTCAAATAGCACAATTTAAAGATGAGTCACAATATGCCACACAACAAATGTTTCTGTCTAGTCCTGACTTTGTGTTTAGAATGCTACTGTCAAGTCCTGATTTTTGTTCAAAATTCAACTGTCTAATCTTGATTTTGTGTTCAAAATGCTACTGTCTAGACCTGACTTTGTTTTCAGAATGCTACTGTCTAGTCCTGACTTTGTATACAGAATGTTACTGTCTAGTCCTGACTTTGTGTTCAAAATTCAACTGTCTAGTCTTGATTTTGTGTTCAGAATTGAGATGGCTGTTGAATGCAGGTTTCGCCAGAGAAAATGTGCTTTTATTTCCTCAAAAGGACTTAAAATTGGTGGCAAAATATTTGCTAAATCAACGATATAAAACAAACAAGTTTTTTTCGACTACCCATCGGAAAGCAATCCCTACAACATATGCCTTTTCATTGAAAATGTTTGTAAAGACTGAAGCAAAGAAATTCCACTGTCATCGAGTATTTCCCTTGCGGTTGAACACTTCACAGAGAAGAAGACAAAGGGCAAACGACCAAGTCTCAAGTTTTTTGTCATCCAACGACAGCCTCGCTTTGTATTGCCAAGGTCTCAAGATGCAAATGTTGTGCAGGCAAAAGTTTTCTCATCAAAGTTAAGAGTTCAAGACTGGGACATGCGGAGGTGCTGTCCCATTCCAGAGACGTCTTCGCTAGCGCAGAAACTCACTCAATCACTCTAGTGATGGAAAACATCAAGCAACAACAAAACTGCCTTAATCGTAGCACATAATTCCTCGTCAAGTAATACTGATGGCTTCATCATAGTAAGATACTACTCAAAATAATATTATGACTATGGAATGGAAGCATACTTTCTTTTTATTCCCTTCCTTACAGCTCAGGAAGTGCAGAACAGTCATCAGGCGATGTTAACAGCCCGTAACTTTAGACCACCACTCAGACCTCCACATCCTGCAGCTTTAGACCACCACTCAGACCTCCACATCTCGCACTTCAGACCACCACTCAGACCCTCTACATCCTGCAGCTTCAGACCACCACTCAGACCTCCACATCTCGCACTTCAGACCACCACTCAGACCCTCTACATCCCGCAGCTTTAGACCACCATTCAGACCTCCATATCCCGCACTTCAGACCACCACTCAGACCTCCAATAAGGCTCCAGTTTGGTTGTTCCTTGGAGAGACTCCGAAGCGGTCATGAAACTCTAATGGTGTCGTCCTGCTATTTGCTGGAGTCTTCCAATTTGCCTGTCTAATGGGTGTCGATAGCTCCGTTTCCTTGAGCATCTGACGTAAAGCTCGTCGATAAGCACATTTAAGGCACCCTTCGAACAGACACGATGTATTTTTTTTCGTTACTGTGTGGCAGTGAGGTCGTTCTGGTCGAAAGTGTACTTTACCTTAAAAGTATTGCCCATTTCGTTTAAAAAGAACACCTTGCCCAAATTTCCATGATAGTTTGTACCCTTATTTGCAATGATGGAAAATTTAACAGTTAAAATTTATTTTCGTTTACTTGTCGTGAAGACTCTTGCGTGTTGCAGCAACAAGTAATCATGCAAAATCACTTGTACGTCATATACTTAGATGTTTCAATAAAAGCTTACTCTGACTCTTCAATTTATGATTCTGTAATAATATTATGATGAAAATTATATGTATTTGAGTTGTTTTCTCCTGTTGATGTGCTCAAGGAGAAACTGCTGACTTAGACCAATTATGAAATAGGAAGCGAGAGTGCCGGAAATCCTCATTCTTTGTGGCAATTTTCTTACTCTTTTTCATCGAAAGATGAAAGTAGTCAGCGTTGAGAGTAGCCTTTGTGGAAATAAACTACAATATGTCCATAAAGTCTCTTCACCATTTTAAAAATTTATTACAAATGCAATTGATTGATTGAATTTATTCAGATTTGTTTTATTGTAGATAGTATTTATTAAAGTTTTTAATTATATTTTGCATTTGTGGGTTTTACTGATCCTGTTTGTGAAAGAGGGGTTGTTCAGACTTTATGAAAGGCCTTTATAAAAGACTTTATGGACACCCTGTATGACCAATGATTACAATTACTAGTTAAAGTTTATAGTAATTAGTAAACTTTAACCTATAGGTATAATTATCGGTTAAATTTAATTATAATTAGTAAACTTTAACCAATACTTATAATAATCGGTTGAAGTTTATTATGACTGGTAAACTTTGACCTATAACTATAATAATCAGTTAAAATTTATTAAATATAGTAAACTTTCATGAATAATTTCACTTATCAGTTAAAACTCATTGATAATAACGATATTGCCAATAATAATTATTCTTCGTCAACGAATAAAAATCCTATAATGACAAGTCCCGAAGAAATTTGTACCAAGTTTTTTCCATGTGATATTAAAATGAAAAACGAAAAATTTTTGAGCAATAAAAATCTTGGAAACCACTTGCAAATCTAAAATGATTTGATAAAGTTATGGGTATAAAATGAAACTTCTATAAGAAGAAGTAACGTACAAATTATAGTCAGTAAGATTGTTTTGATCTGAAGATTGTTTAGGCTCTGAAACTTTCTTTTTTAATTAAGATCTGCCCACAAAGAAACAGGCTATAGAACTTACTCCCCCGAAAGACTAAATTCTAGTAAGTCACAAATTAATAACCAAAATTGTAATCTTAGCAGTACTTCATTTTCGATTGAAAATTAATGACTTCAAATGTCCTACTCTAATCATGGCAGGTATTTAAAATACTCCCTTTCTGAATGATTTGCTAAATGATAATTATTTTTTGTACATAATGTACAGTATTTTCAAACTCTGCATGAAGTGTGAGTGTACGTCTTGCTTAAAATTTTTGCATTTGCTGTTTCCACCCTGTCATGAATGCAGTGCAATACGTTTGTAGATCTTAACCTGCATACATTAACATATTTTATCAAACATCCTGAAAAACTATCATTTGTCCAAAAATTCTCAGCCTCGTATACATTTCTCCAGGAAAACGATTCAACTTATTGGTAATTTTAGCTGTGCGAGTGGTGTGAATGACTGAATCAAGAGTGTGATACCGTGAAAATATTCGTCGATTTCACATGCATCACGTGTGTTTGCACCAAATGTGATACCAGAATATGTTCCTCAATTTCACATGCATCACGTGTGTTTGCACCAAATGTGATACCAGAATATGTTCCTCAATTTCACATGCATCACGTGTGTTTGCACCAAATGTGATACCAGAATATGTTCCTCAATTTCACATGCATCACGTGTGTTTGCACCAAGTGTGATACCAGAATATGTTCCTCAATTTCACATGTATCACGTGTGTTTGCACCAAGTGTGACACCAGAATATGTTCCTCAATTTCACATGTATTACCAGCGCTTGTACCTCATGCTCCTACCCTGGTCGTGAGTTTTTTTACATTTTCGCCTTATATTTTACAAGGTGGGGTTTTGATTTAATCGAATAGAGTGGGCCACTTCTTCTTCGGCGTCAGCAGTGAAGTGGGTCAGAGAGGAGTAATTAAATTGAGCAGTTTATCTTCCTCCCAAGAGAACAGAAAATAATGGACGAGGACAGAGAAAAGCCTGTAGAATACGGACTGGTAAAAAATTCAGATGGAAAAATCTCAGGGGTGAAGTTAGCTTGTGATCCACTAAAATAAGATGATAAGTAGTATTAACGCATGGAGATGTGTCTTAAAAATGAGATTATGACAGGTAATTTCATATCGTGGGAATCCGCTATAAAAATTAGGTTAATTAATAAGCGCGACATCAACGCGTGAAAATTTACCTAAAAAACATGTTTGCCTACAGTATTCATAAATTTTCCCTTGTGTAAGTGTTCTAAAAACCAATATCTATGACCCATGATATACAGTTTATATTTTCAGTTATTTACCTCAATATCCTACAACTTAGCAACTCTCTTAATAAATTAGACAGTGCAGGTCTGCGTAGAAGGAAGCTGGAAGATGAAACTGCTTCGCTGTCGCACTTAATGAAATTTTTTCCCGTTTTTAGATCAGAAAAAACGATGCAGCTTGCATCGGTCATCAAGTCTAGCCAAAGCACAAAAATGTCTAAGAGATATTAAAGAGAGAAATTAAAATCCGTGCGATACAAATAATATTCCAAAACACAAAATAGTTCAAATATCCTGTATGGAGACGTTGATTTTACTGATAACTCGATGCGTTGCATTTTACTAATTCCCTATAATTCCCAGTATAATATTTCAAATTTATTCCTTGTCAAAATCCTCAAATTCTCTATAACCTTGCAATTGTGCCTCATTATTGCTGTGTTACTAAAGTATTTTTATCCTTGCAATACTATATTGCAGTAGGATTTCCACAGTATTGATACTGCAAAACAGTAGCATTTCTTTATTTTCGATAATGTAGTGACACAAGTCCTTCTGCCTCAGTATTACAGCAGAGTGATAATATTTGTACTTCAGTATGACCGTAGTATTGTAGTATTTATGTCTCAGTATTACAGCAGAGTGATAATATTTGTACTTCAGTATTACCGTAGTATTGTAGTATTTGTCTCAGTATTATACCAGTGTGATAATATTTGTACTTCAGTATTACCGTAGTATTGTAGTATTTGTCTCAGTATTATACCAGTGTGATAATATTTGTACTTCAGTATGACCGTAGTATTCTAGTACTTATGCCTCAGTATTACAGCAGTGTGATAATATTTGTACTTCAGTATTACCGTAGTATTGTAGTATTTATGCCTCAGTATTACAGCAGTGTGATAATATTTGTACTTCAGTATTACCGCAGTACTGCAGTATTTGTAGCACAATAGTACCGTAGTGTGGCAATATCTGTACCTCAGTACTATACCTCTTTACTATAATATTTACTCCTTGGTAATTATACATAAAACTACCACGTCACAGTGACAGGACAAACAACGTACGTGCACAACAATGCTGTTATACTTGTATTTTTTCTTACAATGTTTGATGAGGAAAACAGCAATTGGAAGTAATATAAGTCGTCGAGTTTTTTTCCCGTGGTTTGTGTGGCATTGTTCGATTATTGTTTTCCGATGCTGCGGACTATAGGCTTGCGAGCTACGATTGCTCCTGAGGAACAATTGAAGAAAATTTTCTTAAATGACGTCAACAAAGCAAAAAAAATTTTTGTAGAGTTACTGAAACTAATTTTGGTAGAGCTAATTTCTAAGCGTGATAATTCTTACATCTGCTAGCTATCCGTTTTCTGTCAATTCTGAACACATTTGTCTTAGGCGTTGATGAGGGGAAAAATTGATCCCCTTTAAATAGAAAGCTGATCAGTTATGCATACAAGTACATGAGATGTGATCGTATTTCGTCAGGATGGCTCTCAAATATACCAATTATTTGAGAAAAAACACTTGAAATTTGTCAATGGGATTAAACCATAGCTAATTCTTTGGTTTCCAAGGTAAAAGAAAAATTGAATCTTAATTTTACGTTTCAGCTTTGTGTCGAATTTTGATTAGAAAAGTCGGTAGCGTGTGATGTGCAGCTGCTCGTGCTTGAAGAGATGAATTGACACGAGAGAATGAACAACTTCTGAATTATTTGTTACGTTGGAACAACCATTCGCAGTATTGCAAGTCAGCGTCAGTTTTATGAATACGTTTATCAGCTGGAAGAAATTTTTACCATATTGTAAGTTTTGGAATAGGGTCATACGAGTCCCTTATTTTATTGTAAGTTATGTAACGGTGTTATTGAAGGCTTTTCTCTTATTTTGCGTTGTCTAACGGTGTTATTGAAGGCTTTTCTCTTATTTTGCGTTGTCTAACGGTGTTAATGAAGGCCTTCCTCATACAGTACGCATTTCTTTGTATAATCAGCGTCATGAAAACTCTGGCAAACTAATCTTCAAATTCAAGGAACTGTCACAACCACAATAAAACTTCAACTGCCTAAAAAAAAGCTCTGTAAAATACGTCATGAAATGAGCCACCACTCGCAACTGCTAAAAATTTGTGAGGGGATTTTAACGGATTTATTTTATGCTTCCTGGAATGCAAGAATTTTTTGATGGTTCGAAATTGTGGAGTCCAGCAAAGAAGAAATTAGAGCGGTTCTGAAATAACGACTTCGACTTGCTATCGAGACTCGATTCCGAGACAAAAGAAGTGATATTTCTATTATTTAATAGGATTAGGCTGTAGCAGTGCCAGTTTTTCAAGGTTATTCGATGAGACAAGGAATGAGACTCGATGAGGAACTGCGAGAATACTCAATAAGTAAAAATTATCTTGCATTTCGGATGCATTGGATCGGGTAGTTGACGGGCGATTTTCTTCAGCAAATTTGCATGCAGAAGAATAATTTTACTACAGAGAAGTTTACTGAATTGATTCCCGTTATTTCGGTCTCCTATTACGTCTCTATCAGCAACTTCGTGAATGAAGAAAAAGAAGAAAAACATAACCTCACAATATATTCATTCTTTGATTAGGAAAAAGTTCGCTGGATTTCCTTCTTTTATCGGAGCATTCTTGCACGCGTCTCTAACGGGAAGAATACATTAAATCCTCGACGCCATCATGTTTTTCAACACCATAAAACTCTTTCAGCTGTCGGACGTATAATCTTAGAATCTCGTGCAGAGTAATTTCTTCATGAGATAAATTCCTTTGGTATTTGAAGTTTCTCTGCTGAGTAGTAAAGTTTCTTCGTTGAATAATGTAATTTTTAGTTGAATAATGCAGTTTTTTTTCTAAATAGTGAAGTTTCTTTGTTGAATAGTGTAATTCTTTGAGAAGTAGTGAAGTTTCTTTGCTAACTAGTAGAGTTTCTCTAATAGCTTGAGAAGTTTGTCTGATTCTAAAATTCACAACTGAATAGTAAAATTTCAGTAAATTGTTTTTACCTCAGCCTAAGCAGGTTAGTACATGGCACAGAAAAAGTTTAATGTCCCAAGAGTAATTTATTGCAGGGCAGCCTCTTTTTGGAGGTATCCAGCAGTGATGCCGCAGCTATCGATGAACGAATAGACTAAAGAAGTTAGAAAACTTTGACGTCTGTTCAGTGACTTACAATGTGGACAATGACAGGCTCATCAATCTAGCCTTAACTTCGTCTTGAAGACTACATCATTCTTCTAGTACGTCTTGAAGACTAGATCGTTCTTCTAGTACGTCTTGAAAACTACATTGTTCTTCTAGTACGTCTTGAAGACTACATCGTTCTTCTGGTACGTTTTGAAGACTAGATCGTTCTGCTAGTACGTTTTGAAGACTACATCGTTCTTCTAGTACGTTTTGAAGACTAGATCGCTCCTCTAGTACGTCTTGAAAACTACATCGTTCTTCTAGTACGTTTTGAAGACTACATCGTTCTTCCAGTACGTCTTGAAGACTACATCAATTTTCAAGTACGTTTTAAAGATTCGATTGTTCTTTAAATACGTCGTGAAGACGCGATCAATTTTTTCTTTGGTCTAAGAATTTTCATTGACTTGATCTTAAGATACGTCTTGAAAATTACTGTACAACGATGAATTTGCAAAAACAATGACATTCATTTTTGTGTAGCGTAAAGCGGCGAGAAGGTCTTGTCCAAATTAACCAATGTGATCCAGTGAAATGTTTTGTTGATAAATGTTCTATGAAATTGAATGCCCAATATAGAAAAAATTATTATTAATAACATTTTGCATTCCTACATAAAAAGGCCACATAATATGTTGGAGTCGAAATAACTGCGCTGATCTTAAGAAAAACTGGATCAAAACTTCGCTACGAACGCAAGTATTTTTGCTCTATTTAAATTCCTTGAGAAGAAAAACTATTGTTCTCTATCTTGGTATCTTGTGCAATTTTCTTAGCTCCCACTACTGGTTATGGTGTCATGTATTGATTGTTGATGCAGAACTAATTTTCTAAGGTGCCATTTCTATTTTGTTTATTCTAATTAGTAAAAGTGTATTTAACCGATGAGAAGAAATCCTGAGAGTACTTTTATTTACTTTCTTAACGCAAATATTTAATATAAATTGCAAACATCGATCATCTACTTTGTACTGAAACCTTTTCTTAACCTCATATATAACAGAAAAATCCCATCTCTCATTTTTTAAACCCCAATTTTTTTCTTTTCTTTTCCCATGTACACATATTATGTTATTTTGACCCAAGTACAGTTAATGAGTAACCTAAACTCCATAGGAACTTACAATGATTCAAGCTCATACGCTTTCTGACAATAATTAGCGAGAGCATCCTTTAAGCTTTGATGAAAGCAGCGCGTGCCTACGTCATCAATGCGTGGAAAAATATCTTTGTTTTGCTGGAGTTCCAACTCATCAGCAACACGCTAGTCCAGCCCTGAACTCAACTTTGCGTCAAAAATGAAGCACTAAAATGCATCCTGACGCAGCATTTGATGAATGAGCTCGTTCTCCGACGCTCCTAGTAGCGCAAAACTGCAATTTTTGTCTGCAGTTTTGTTAGAGAGGCAAACATATTAGTCTGAGAACACCAACAGGCTTGACAGACAGGCACGATAGACAGGCACGACAGACAATCATGACAGACACGCACGACAAACAGTCACAACTGGTAATGATGATAGACAGGCACGACTGGCAATGATGACAGACAGGCACGACAAACAGTCACGACTCGCAATAATGACAGACAGGCACGACTGGCAATGTGACGGACATGCACTACAAACAGTCACGACTGGCAGTCAAGACGGACAGGCATGACAAACAGTCACGACTGGCAGTCAAGACAGACAGACACGACAAACAGTCGCGACTCAAAGCTATGATAGAGAGATACGACATACATTCACGACAAAGTGGAACAGAAGAACACGGCAAGCTGCGTATATCACCTTCGGAAAAAATGCACTAAAATAAACAGTGGAGCAAGCGCTTAATGTATTGTAAGATTTTTATTTACGCTGAAGTTTAGTTTTTCTGGAATTTTGTAAATTATCTCACCGTGTCATACGGGACACCATAAATAAATGTTTCTTTTGCACGACAGAGTGCCTACACATACTCTGTATTGTTATATATATGAAATGTATGATAGAAGCAGAACATCATACAACGTAATTCCAAACACGATCGTGCAGCATGATTGCAAGCACAGTCATGATTTCAACATACGGGGACCTTGAAACCAAGGCTTCAGAATTTCCCAGAGACCGGCAGCAGTAGTTTGCACAGAACTCTGGTATAATTCAAGACCTATTCCATTAGCGTTACAGCTGTAAGCCTCTTGCTTATTTCATGTCAAGTTTGTAGAAGCTTTGCAACTCAGCCTCCGCCTCAAGCGCCAGCTAAATGGTGACAAGTTGTCTTATGAATCTGTTCTTAGATTAGATTTGTGCCTTGGAGAACGTGAGAGGAAAGAGGAGATACGAAATGAAGGCCGGGATTCTGCCTCAGGGAGACTGCTCTCTGGATCATGCCCTCGGGAGGATGCCCCTGGAATTCTACTCTCTGGCTACTGCTCCCAGAATACTGCCCCCGGGATACTACTTCCGAGATACTTTTCCCATGATTCCGCTGTTCGTGCTGTATTTTAGGCCTGTTAGTATTACATTATAGGCCTGCTAACACTGTGAGTTTGTTAGATCTTCATTGTATGTCCGTGTGCATGTGGCATGCCTCAGTAAAAACGACTATTTTTACAGAATTGAATCCATTTCCTTTGAGTTGAGTGTTACGGAAGCAGATCCCTGGCAGTCAGTCTACGTTACACAGCTACCGTGCTCGGTATCATTGATACCAAACTGTGAACTTCAAAAAAACCTTCTCTAGCACAAAGAATTTATTAGCCAGAAGTGCAAGATGCTGAAGTGTAGATCCAAGTAACCATATACAGTTAAATGACAGGACCATGTCTGCAATTACTGAGACCTAATAAAGCGAACCAAGAACTTCTTCACGTGTTGCAGTAGATGTACTTTTTACTTGGCATGATCTCACTTCACGTGGTGCAGTAGATGTACTTTCTACGTGGCATGATCTCACTTCACGTGTTCCAGTAGATGTACTTTCTACGTGATATGATCTCACTTCACGTGGTGCAGTAGATGTACTTTCTATATGGCATGATCTCACTTCACGTGGTGTAGTAGATGTACTTTTTACTTGGCATGATCTCACTTCACGTGGTGCAGTAGATGTACTTTCTACGTGGCATGAACTCATTCACGTGGTGTAGTAGATGTACTTTCTACATATGAATGGCAGCAGGATGAACAATAGCAGCAGGATGAACAACGTCAGCCGGATGAACAACAACAATAATCAAATATAAGAACAACAAAATGCATCATATGTTCTTGAATTTGATAACGTTTTCCTCCCATAACAAACTGACCACAAACATCCCATACTCGTAAGCCTTGACACTATGTTTCTCACCACCGCTGTTGAGTAAAGCTGTCAAGTGTTTCATCAATATCCCTCGCTAAACAAATCACTACCTGTAATTAAATTCCTTGTTTCCCTTTAATAATTTAGCGTCATAACAGATCATTAATTCGGCCTGTGTCTGCCCAGCTCTTTCCATTAGTTGTGATGTTTTGAAGCCTCCCTCATATAAGGTAAATGTTACGCGTGCGAGACGCCTGGTGTTGAAGGCAGCGGCAACCGCAAATACAGGGTGTCTCAAAAAATGTACTCACCCTTTAACCGTTGCTAACATGCTGCCTTCTTTGTGTTGCAGGTGTGAGGTTCGAACCTTTGCGAACATGATTCTTTAATCACATTTAATCATGTTCGCAAAGTTTCGAACCTCACACCTGCAACACAAAGAAGACAGCATGTAAGCAACGGTTAAAGGGTGAGTACATTTTTTTGAGACACCCTGTAGAATAGAATATGGCAAGAGGAACGAGTCGTTTGGTCTATTCTTGAGCTGCTATCCACGTCCCATGCCGTCTAACGTAAAGGTATCAATCACGCACAGGTACCTCAATTATATATTGATATTTCAGCCACGTGCGCGGATCGTTTTCACATTCAAGCGTTTCAGTCACGCAAACACACCACAAACATACATACACAGGCAAAGCTGCAACTTAGATCCTAAACCTAATTTAGAAAATTTGTTCAGGACTGTCAACTGTTTTGTTTGTGATTAGAGATGAATGTCAAGAATTATCAGCAATCAAATTTAAAAGTGGGGGTTTTAGAAAGAAAAAATCCGAGTCTTTAGCTTAAAAAATGTAAATAGTATGAAGGTTATCAGAAAAAAAATGAGCTGAAACTGAAATGTCCCTGCAGCACATAAAGGGTTAACGTACCTTTTTCTTTCATTATAATGCATAGAAAAATACTTTGTTTCACTCATTTTGAGATAATTATTTTAGTCGTACTTCTCCCTATTTCCGAGCGGTCGCGAGTTTTTGAGGCAGTCGGACCCCAAACAAAGATTTAAAACTGCTTGGTAAAGCAAATTTTTCTCCACAAAAATAACGATGTCGAAAACGTACTCAAGCCTAGGACATTAAAAGCCTTCAGACTTCGGGAGCGAAAGAACTGAGAAACTCTTTTTGTCTGGCAGCTAAGCTCTCCTCTCTCATAACTGCCACTCTTCTCGTCTACAGGATAAACAGCGCTGCGTTCTGCTTATTTTTTCAGTATACTATTTTCAAGTAAGTTTCCACGAAGTACTGTTATGGTGAAAAAATACATAAGATGTTAGATGTTCAACAGAAGCGTGTAGGATGTAGATCTAGGACTGACAAAAATTGAGTGAAAAGACTACTGAGTTGCAGAAATATGTCTGTAAAGACCACAAAAATATGCACCGTATGCAGAAAGGAATGAAAAATGTCCGTGGGCCTGTGAATTTGTAATGTCATCTGATGTAGCCTCGTCCTCGTGGTGAGGGTAGGAGTTGTGATGAGAAACCGCTGATATGTGGTGGTAGTAGTGATGTGGTGATAGTAGTGATGTGGTGATAGTAGTGACAAGGCATAGTGATGTGGAATGATGTGTTAACGTGTAAGGATGTGGGTGATACATTATACAGGATGTGGGCCACAGACCCAATAAAAGCCAACGGCTATCGCGCAGCAAAACCGCAAACGGCCACAAGCAAGACCAAAGGTGAAAGTAGGGGCTAAAAGTTAGGAAGAATGTTTCTAGAAACCACTGGATTATATAAGCAGGATTCAGGAAACCAACGTGGTCGATATAGCAAGGCGATAAGTGTGAGCGACAGTGCTAGGAGCGACAACGATTCTACAGCGGGGGTCTACAAGCTATGGGAGCGAGCGACATCGGTGCGACAACAAGCAAAAGACAGACACATCGGTGGGAGGTGAGATTACTTCTGGTATAGGAAACGAAGATAAACTTAATAGGGAACCTCTATCAAGTCATAAACGTAGTAGGGCAGCTCTATCAAGGCATGCACTTATGGAGGACTTTTCTTTCATTTTAGGGAGGGACCTACGGGACATACGAGAGCTACAGAATCTACGTAATCCGGGATTTACGGTATCTACGGGGTCTACGGGATCAGCCAAGATCAGGATCGGCATTAAAATCTAACGGAAGCTGTCGGAATCTATCGGGACATCTACATCTACTACGACTACTACTTCTAAGAGTAATTGGAAACTTGGAAAAGTTCTCACGAAAGAGATGAATTATTTCTTTTAAAACATAATAGTATGTAAAAAATCCTTCCGTTGCCTAAACAGGATACTCTTCCATTCAGCTTTCACTCAATTAAAATTTATCATTCATTTTTTCATTTCCTCTTCAAAGTAGAGCCCCGATGTTAAGAAGTAAATAGTTGAGGGGCGATCTCACTGAAAATACGCAGAAAATAATTTTTTCTTTTGAACACCAATATTCAGATTTCTCTTCCAACCTCTTTGCGTTTTCATCCAACTAAATTTACAGGAAAGAAAGATGTCCTGTACGTTTGTCGCTCATTAGTTTTTGTTGTAATTGGTGACTTGTCCGCAGGACTATTGACTTTCAGTAGCTACAACAATTACGGACAGGTTTTCAGTGAACTGTAGCCGTTTTCTTAAACAACAAACCTAAAAACGAGGGACATTGAAAAATACCGACCGAGGTATCAGTGTGATTGAAACTCCCCAGTCAAATGTACTATATTCTTGCGCCAATTTTGTAAAATTATTTGGAGATATGTGGGCGGAATTTAGATCATTGTACCATATCCAATAAGTTCATGGTAACCTAAACTTGGGGGCAATAAAAACGCAAACAACAATCAGAAAATATCATTTTCGATTGCAATCTAAACCCCCCCCTTGAGCTATTTCAATCCCTAGAGCTCATTTCTAACAATAAGGGCAAAGTATCGAGACTCTGAGAGCCTGTGGAGACCATAAAGCTCCTATGGATGGCCTCTGAACCGATGCAGTCTATGTGGGCTATTGGGGAGTTTCTCGAGTGCAATAGTTCATCTCGAAAAATATGCGTAAGAACTAAAAAATTCGAAGTAAATTCTAAGCCACGACTAAGAGAAGCAGGAAGAAAGCGTAAGTTCCCAAAGACAAAGTCGGAAAAGCTTGATATCAACCCATAAAATATGGAAATAAAAAAGCCTGCGTGAACAGTTCTCCAGACAAAGGAGGGTATGCCGGGAGTTTGGTAGGAGAGAGAGATGAGAACGAGACTGGAGTGTGGCAACAACACGAGCATCTGTCTCCTGTCAGCTACTGGCAAAAGTGGTCGGTAACAGGCTGCAACAATATTATACGGCTAATGTTGAACAAAACAATGCAAGCTTTGGCTCGGAAAAATCGACCAACTGATCACAGTGAGGCAGTAAGCAGAGAAATACAGGGAGTTTAGTGAGGTCTTCAGTCAGGCATGTAAGTATGTGCACCGCGACTCATTAAGGCAGGTGCTGCTTTCACTTGGGTGTCAGAACAAGCTGATTAAGATGCCGAGTAACTTTTGCAAATACAGCAAGTGCTGTGTACAGGTCGAGAACCGGAGGACAGTCATTTTCAGGGAAGCAATTGACTTGAAATAAAATTGTCTCATTGAGCTCCATTTATCAATCTGGTGCCGGAATGTGTCATATGAGGAGACTGGAGTGACGGATACGCGGATAACGTCGACGTCATGGGAGAATTACACCTGGAGAACAGTAAAGAGATTCAAAGAAGAAGGTAAGAAAATTACACTGAATGTTAACAAAAGAAAGGCTGTGGTAATTAAATTATCAAGGAGAAAGAGGCTGATGGGAAAAGAGGATTGCAGGATATTGTGGGTAACAGCTGTTGACGAATTTCTCAGTCTTTGGGGTTGGTGTTGACGGTGGAAAAAGCGATAAAAATCGAGGCTAAGGAGAGAATAGCATCTGGGACAAGAAGTGTGTTCGCGCTAAATACTCCACAGAGAAGCAGGCGGCTCGACAAAAAAAAAAGACGGAGACACACTCCACCATTATGCATTAGGCACACTTCTCCTGACTAAGCAGCTCGAATATCACTGGAAGGTTTTTGAAAACGGGGTGCAGAGAAGGATATTTGGGTTGGTCTACAGTGAGGAAGATGAAGAATGGAGGGGAATGCACAATGTTGAAAGTTATAAAATATTAGCAGAGTTGCGATGCGATCCGTTTCCAGCGCTTTAGATGAGCTGGCCATGTTGTTAGAGGAGAGAAGGATTTGGTGGTGAGGAGTGTGATGCAGGATGTCCACAAGGGATGAAGACCAGTCTGGCGATCAAAGAAGAAATAGTGAGATAATGAGAGAAGACGTGAGGATACTGGGTGACTGGACGTGAGGATACTGGGTGACTGGACGTGAGGATACTGGGTGACTGGACGTGAGGATACTGGGTGACTGGACGTGAGGATACTGGGCGACTGGACGTGAGGATACTGGGTGACTGGACGTAAGGATACTGGGTGACTGGACGTGAGGATACTGGATGACTGGACGTGAGGATACTGGGTGACTGGGCCGGACATGCCTTCCAGCATCAGAATCTTAGATTATGAACTCTAGCAGGCAATATTAAAAAACGCAGACCTTTATTTAATGTCATGCAGAACTTTAGTTTGTGTCATAGAGGACTTCACTTGATTAATTACGCTAACTGGCAACTTAACATTTAATCTTATAAGCAACATAACGTCATGAAGAAGATAATAAAAGTTTGAGATAAGTCATGAAAGCTCCAGTCGAACGAGATTCAGACATGTATCGGGACAAAATTATATAAAGAAAACACAAAGTGAACAGACTCAAAAATCAAAAATAGAAAAGAAATGAACCTATGAGAAAACAAACCCTCCCTGATCAAATTTTGCTTCAGCAGCAGCGACAGCATAATTATAACCGTAGCCTCTGCACTCGTGAACGCACCTGCCTAACTGGCAGTGACAAGATCTTCAAGTGCCCTGCTAATGATACATTCAAGCCAGATTAAGGTAATGGGAAACCAGCGATGCTTCTATTTTTAGTGTTCTAATTAAGCCTGAAATCATCCTTCTCGTGAGCTTCTTTTTGGTGTCTATTCGCATTTGGCTCTGAGCCAAAAAAAAAATATTTTTAATCGACACACAGACTTTGGCACGACTTTCGTCCTGGACGTTCATTTTTTTCTAACAGCTTCGTGATGATAAAACCAACGCCTTCCCAAAAAAATTTTATTCCTACTGCAAAGTTACTAAAGGATTGTTACTGGTAAAATGTTCAAACACCTTTTTTTAAATTCTCCAACAACAAAATTCAGTGACTACCTAAATGCAGAACGAAGACTGAGTTGTGTTTTGAAGCATGAATAACGGAATGAAGAAATGCTGGAATTATGTTTTTTGGAATCTAGGTAATGTGTTGCAAGTACTCCTTTTCTTCCGCTGTGCTTAATATTTTGTTTGTGTATAAACAAACTTATCGAGCTTCACGTTTTCAAATGACAGCACTTCTTTCAAGTTCACTAATTCTCATATTATTATAACAAACTCAATTATTACCAGCAAAACTATTATAAATATACTAAAAATATTATAAAAACCATCCAGGGTAACCAAATTCTGCTTAAAACATAGAAGCGTCCGAACGAAAGTCCATAAACTTCTAAACATTTACACATGAATATTCCAAATGAAACAAGTCCCCTTTTTCTGTATTAAGGACCAATGAACTCCCCCAGATCTCAAATCTTGAACAGACAGTTTTCGTCCTTCTTTTCTTTCTGAGACACAAGAAGAATAACCGAAAGCGCCTTTGTGCCTGCAATCATAATTATAATGGAAGAGAACTCAATAACAAGACGTTGTTCGATCAAAAACTACCGATCTGCAGAAGTAAAACGACTATCTCACACACTGAAAGCATGTGAACTTTGAAATGATAAGCATGTGAACTCATGTCTGAGTAATATGGAATTTTTGTATTGAGGTGTAACGCATTGTCAGGTCTTAGCATTTTTCAGAAAAGTTATGCAAAAAAATATATTGTATCGTTGACAAAGTAGTAATTATTTTTGGAAGTTAGCGCGCCTCGATCATAGCCTGCAAAATCAGAATTATAATACTACAATATGTTTTATCAGACTGAGCCATGGAAACGGAGGCTATCACTAGTTCTGAAGTGGATGATGAAAATATATTTTTGTTATATTACTGTTTGATATTGATTTCAGGTCTAAAATTCATTGTGGGCTACGAGACCTGGATACTTCTCAAACTCTCAGTCTCTGCAATTTCGTTAAACTTCATGCTGGTAATCCGTCATCAATTAAATATGGATACTAAATCTCGTATACTTAAATCATGACATTTTATAATCTTTGTCAAAGATAGATAATCGAATTTAAGCTCTTAGATCCATTGACTTCAGCATATCCTTGCTATTCATTAAATTCAAAACTAAGTCTGAATACCCAGGAATGCTATTTGAATTTCACGTCGCAGCGAGGCTTGAAGTTGCTCGCTACATGTATGTGTAGTGTATGTTTTCACAAGATATCTCTTGAAAATTAATCATCTCAAAGTATGTGAATATCCAGCTCACGGTAACACAGTGCTTTTCGTTAGATCTTCTACTATCAACAAACTTGACTCTTTTACTTTAGAATCTCTGAATAAGTACTTGCACTTTCTGTGCGTAAGTCTCTTGTTTTAAAATATTCAGTATTCACTACCACTTGCTTAAGCAATCAGTTTCAAAATATTCTAAATGCTAAACTAATTTCAAGGCCAAAAGGATATAGATCTAATACACAAGTACATTTCATAGCGCCACTCGTTAATTGTCCCTTTGACAGGAAATTAAATTTGACACATATATGCATTCAGCTCATCATACAGCTCAGATTCATGAATAATTTCATAATTCGCGTCCCAGCAAGTGACTGAATAGCTCCATTAAGAGTTTTGCACCAGAGCCACGTCAGGTGATGCCGGAATACAAATGCATGGGAGGTTCAAGCACGCACGCGTCTGAGGCATGAATGAAAAGCAACATTGTACGGCCGGTCACCTGCAGGTCTAGGCTCTTAACCCTTTGGTTGCCTCATGGAGGAGGCATTTTGTTATCGAATCAATTTCAAATTAAAGTAAAACGTTGAAATATTTGTATCATGCATTTGTTAATTTGATATTGAAATTAAAGTATTTTTTTTATAGAATATCATGTCCAAAACAGATTTTTTTAAGAGTGTACACAAATTTTTACAAAAAAATGTGACTACAAATTATAAAATTTAAGAGTATTTAAATGATGCCTCATTTATTACTGTGGCTAATAAATATATGAATGAAATTTATGATAGAATTCAGGAACTGATACGATACGAGAAGTGTTTTAACAGGAAAAAATTATGTTTAAAACTTATTAAAGTAAAGGTTTTAATGTTACAATATAAGTGTTATAAAAATACTACGCAATTTTTACAGCAGAATGGTACTTACTTAAAGCAACTCATCAATTTAGAAAAAAAAATTTACGATAACAATAACAACAATAATGATAATGTTTTATTATTTTTGTACTCGTTTCTGAGTTCATTTTTGCATGCATGTCGGTAGCACTGATATAAAGGAATATAATTCATTCTGGAAGTTTCTTAGTTTGTGTGAACAAACATCTCACGTCTTATTCATGATCAATGCAATGAAGCAGCATCATCTGTGTTCAGTAGTTACACGTGGAAAGTTAAGTATATGCAGCGGTTTTCTTTCGTCCATCCACAACGCATTCAGATTGTGCCCGTGTTCCCAATCATAATATGAAAACAAAAACTAGGGATTCGAATCGAGGCTTGGAAAGCGAATCGAGCATCGGAACTCGAACTGAGTCTCGGAATTCGAACTGGCTCTAAATTCGAATCGAACTTACGCATTCGAATCGAGTCTCTCAGTTCGAATTCATTTTCAGAATTCTTATCTGGCCTTGGAACTCGAATCTAGCCTAGAAATTTAAACCAAGCCTCAGAAAAGAGAAAATTCAGAAGCTCGATTTAACAGATGAAAGCGTTTTCACTCTGATCTTCGTGTTAAATCTTAACAACAAAAGTGATAACGGATTCATATAAGTTTCTCACTGTGTCCCAGAACATCTCCTAGTCTTACCATGAAGCAGTCACACAATTTGGGACAACCCTCAAAGATTTCCAAGAGAGGTAATTTCTCTGCATCGTTATGGAATTTTTTGGGAAGGCTCCAAATTTGCAATGCAATTTTCCTTTGTCTTTTGAAGCCATTAGTCGCTGGCGGAAAGAGGAGTCAGGCAAAAAAGCCCCTCCGCTGATGAGGTTCTAGGAATTTTAGGAGCAGCGCTAATTTACAGCCTTCGCGTCCCATGCAGGCTGCAGTGGCAAACATTTTTACAATGGGACGCTTCATTCCTTCTATTTTTAACTGCCTGTCTTGATGGAACCAACATTTTCAGGGCCTCTTTTTCTAGGGTAGGTGAATATTAGATACTTTCGCAACTTATTGAATTGTTTAATGAAACTTAGAAAGTTACTGTCGTATATTAATGAGCTGTATGCGTTCACTCGTGCAACTCACTCCAGTTGAACTGGATCTTCGGATTAACGGAAATTTTTTCGAGTTTTCGTTGTGTTTTATAAATTAAATCAGATTGAAGCAAGACCTCGCTAGCCTCACAACCTACGGTATTGGCTTGGCATTGCCTACGGTTAATTCACCAAAGACATTTGAATGCCTATTATTTTTACAGCGGGATAATATTTTTAGATAAAAGATTAGCATTTTTCGAGAATTTTAACGCGTTATGATCTTGAACAGCTTCGTTAGGATAAAAATTTATAAGGGAAGTCCATAATTTATCTTGAGTTTAAAAATGATACGAAATTTTTCGTCGATAAAAGAATCCCTATAAATAATAAAATCAAATTTCTATATGTATATACGAATATATATATATATAGATATAGATATATATATATATATATACAGGGTGGCGCATAAGTAACGCACTCATTTAAAAAATTAATAATAAATAAACTATGAAAGGTATAACGATGGGGATAATTGTAAACGATAGAGGAACTCTTAAAGTTTATTTACATGTCGTATCCTGTCTACAGATACCCAGTGTATATTGCGGTAATACTTTATTTATTATTAATTTTTAAAAGGGTGCGTTACTTATGCGCCTCCCTGTATATATATATATATATATATATATATATATATATATATATATATATATATATATATATATATATATATATATATATATTTCTAACGAATTCATTTATATATTTCGCGTCCCAGCTGACTCTTGACTTAGGGAGAATTAATTGGAAACAAGGCATTATTAAGGAGCTGAAATAACGTGTTTATCTTAGGCTAATTGACTTCTCAATTCAATGGAACAGGTATACATGTATTGTAAGCATTGTATTGTGGATACCAAAGGCAGACGATAACTATAAAATACGCTATTTTTTCCTTTATTGACCGTTTTTCCCTTCTATGTGGAAACTCCTTCGCAAAGCCCATGTTCACTGGCAAATCAAACGAAAAAATTCAGTAACGAAAGCGTGAACTTTTGCACGTGTAGGCCTACTAGTGAACAAATAAAATGCTTCATCACGATATTCAGTTGTATAAAAAAACAATGAGAATTTTTTATGGAAAAATTCCCTGTAACTTTCAGTTTACAAATGATGTTCTGCCATAACTCGACTAAATTTTTGAAAGTAATTCCGTGGGATGGAATGCAAGATTTTTTTATGGGCCTATAAATGAAAAGGGATCAAAACTTGGGTTGTAATTTTGTCATTACCTAGCAGGTTGTACGCACGATTTCGTCCGTTTCTACCTCAACCCCAAAAAACTTGAAAAATTCGTCCACTTGAAATTCATTTGATAAATTTCCATTACATTAATGATCGTTTGTATTTTTTATTTAATATTTTTTAAACCAACAGAATTTCCGCGTGTCTAAATTTTGAAATATATGAACATAAATATCAGAGTGGAATCAAGTCGAAAAATATTAGCTACAAATCATGACATGAGTGAAATTGATAGAGTTATCCAGAACATGTAGAATTTAACCACCACATCCCCTCAAAAGTGATTTAGCAGCGACGGTAGCATTAAAAAAAGACAAAAACTTGACGACTGGACAATTCAAAACATCGAAGACGCTCGTCCAGGTGGTGGGCTGTACAAAATGCTGACCTCTGTCACGAAAGCTGAGGAATATAAAGGCCCCCAAACAGTAACACAATCCACGACACCTTCCTTCAACAAAAAGGGCTGACTCTGCGATGGGTTGCTATGGGAAACACTTAAGAGCTCCCTTTGTCGAGCAGGCACTGACGAAGGCAATGCGTAGCCCCACCCTCCGAGAAGAACTCAGGAATCCTTTGCGGTGCACCTTCTTCGGAGCTCCTCTTGATGGGAGTTGAAAAAAAAAAGTTTTGAATATATTCCTCTAAAATTCGTGCCATTTGAGTCACTGCCTTGCGTAGGCTAAGACTTAAAAGAAAGATCTACACGGAATGTAAAATGTTGTTCTCGAAGTAACTTCCAAAACCGCAGTTAATTATGCCGTAGACTTCAGTAGAGTTTTATTCAAAGAAATTAATTATGGTGCGCCTTTTGATGAAGTAGCGAACTATGGCGTACCTTTTGGTGAAAAAGCGAATTATGAACCGTCTTTTCATGAAAAAGAGAATAATGGCCCACCCGAAATTATGGGCGAATTATGGCGCACATTTTGATAAAGGCATTCACTGTTTCTAGAGCTTAAAAAACTTTACGAGCGAGACTACAATAAATGAATCCTTTTTGTGCATGAATAACTTTTCTATTTCGTTCAAGTTTCATGAAAATGTTACAAAAATAAACATAGGCAACTACAGTTTCAGTATGTCATGTTAAGAATAGTGACTGTGGTTGTACACTGCTTGATGTACACAGCTTGTAACAGGCAGCAGCGCATGCTTTGCATCAGAGAGAAACTTCTCTCGTACGTACAGGCTTCCAGCCTACCTCATTTCTGAGGATGCAAATAAAATTTGTCCAGCATACGCTACATTATTTTTTAGATCACAAATATGAAGTGTGAGGTGCAACTTTTGATCATAGTGGCATGATGAACTTGATCATTTATTGGTTTATTTCGCCTTTTTCCCTCCGCCCAGGTTACGAAGAGCTCCTTTTGGTTGCAAATTTTGCCTCTTGCTGCGAAATTGAATTTTTAAGCCACTTCCGAGCCCTAGTTCAATTTGGATGTACAATGGTCGTCGGCAGACCCTTTACTTCTTGGCACATTAATTTCGTATACATATATAAGGCGGCCCGAAAAGCTCGAGCGGTTTTCCGAATTATCATAATTCAAAAAATTGCACGAACTTCTCAGGGCACCTGATAACTATATGCATGACAGCCAGAAACTCCTGCTCGTCAAAAATATTTCTAAATAAAACTTTACTTATATTATACACACAAATTTATTTTTTTTGTTAATATTTTACAAGGTGCAATTATTTTTTCGTCTTGGGAGGTATTTAAAATACGTGTCCGTCTTCCCTTACGTCACAAAGATTTCAAATATCGGACCATTGTATATTTCACTAGTGATTTTATGACTAATATTAGTTACTAGTAGACCCACATGTGAAAATTCACGTGCTTTTTACTGAATTTTTTCGTTTGATTTGCCAGTGGAAGTGGGCTTTGCAAAAGACTTTCCACATTGAAGGATGTGGCTTTGGTATCCACAATACAAATGCTCACAATACATGTGTACCCTACCGAATTTTCTTCTATCTAAATCCTTAAGAGCGTCACAGAGACACAGACCAAGCAAGCAAGCAACAAACTTTCTTTGAGATGAGGGAGATAGCCGTTAGCACGCAGGGTTCTACCGAAAAAAATTCAGTTCCCTAACGACTGCGGTATGGCTGTTGTAGTATAGTGTAGGTTTAGGTCCTACACAGTTGCACAATTTAGTGTACTTAAAAAACAAGTGTAATAAAAGTTATTACATGTTTTTCTGAACAGTTCAAGGCGTTGTGAACCAGTACATTTCATACTTTTTTAGATTGTGAGAAAAAGTGAAAAGAAAATTGCGTGATAGATACAAAAACCTAAGAAATATATGAGAAAGATCTGAAGCATGCAGGAAAAGTAGGATGCAGAACTTTCAATCTGATGTAGTGAGGAAAAAATTATTCTTGTTATCGACTAAGGTGAAAACAACAAGAAACCCTACACATATCAGTAACTTTGCTCGCAGAATTTTTATTTCAGAAACAGTGGTTGTTCAACAACTAGTCACTTAACAAAACAAACAAACAAAACAAACAAAAATGTATATTTCCAATAAAGTTGGTACATAAGATATGTAACATCATTGGTTTTTAAAAATGCCTTATCATAAAATCCTTAAGTGGTAGGTATTCTATGCATAGTATCATAGATGATAGAACAGCAGTACCTACGGGTATACATAAACATTCACATCACGTTATACATGAACGTTAAATAATATACATGGGGAAACAAGTGAAACTTCGCTATTTCAGTGATGACTTAAGAGGTAATCGTTGGTGATACATATAAATTCTAACGTGGTAGATGTTATACGCATTTTAGGTGATAAGCGAAATATTTTCTTTAGGTACAGATTAGATTTGACATCATTACATTCAACTGAATTGGATGT
>VCRD01001065.1:109331-137687 GCA_006783055.1 Trinorchestia longiramus | reverse complement strand
TTTCAGTCTATGTATTTCAGTGTATGTATTTCAGTGCATGTATCTCAGTCTATGTATTTCAGTGCATGTATTTCAGTGCATGTATTTCAGTGCATGTATCTCAGTCTATGTATTTCAGTCTATGTATTTCAGTGCATGTATTTCAGTGTATGTATTTCAGTGTATGTATTTTAGTGTATGTATTTCAGTGTATGTATCTCAGTGCATGTATTCCAGTGTATGTATTTCAGTCTATGTGTTTCAGTGTATGTATTTCAGTGTAAGTATTTCAGTGTATGTATTCCAGTGTATGTATTTCAGTCTATGTGTTTCAGTGTATGTATTTCAGTGTATGTATTTCAGTGTATGTATCTCAGTGCATGTATTCCAGTGTAAGTATTTCAGTGTATGTATTCCAGTGTATGTATTTCAGTGCATGTATTTTAGTGTATGTATTGGATTTCAGTGAATGTGTTTTAACAAAGATACACTATCAGTCAATTATAAAAAACTGTTTGAGCAGCAAACACCTGGGTAATAACTGGCAAACTTTATTTCTAAAGAAGTACCTTTCCAATTAATAACACAATCAATCAAGCATGAAAAATATGGGCGCATATTCGTACGTATACCATTTACACATTTTGTATCATTCCTATGTAATAAAATCCATTGTGTATTGTAACCATTGAGTAAACACGATGCCAGCAGTGAGAGACAGGAATTTTTAATTCAATTATTTACTAAGTTATCTTTGTTCGGGTAACATTACAATTGTTTCACCTCAATCATTCAATGATCCTTTGTTTAATTGATTTTAAACTTTCCAAAGCCTTTTCGTTGATTCTTAATAAAAACGCTTCATTGATTCCTCTTCTTGATTTTTATTGATGTATATTCCTCGTATAACGCAAAAACAATGCATGTAAAGTACCCACGTAAATAATAGCTCGATTATCACACTGCCAGGAGCGACATGAAACACAGCCATCTGTATTAAGTACGTGAGATACAAACTCAATTCCAGGTATACATGCAGAGTGCGGCAAAATTATCTGAAACATTTGTAGCTTCTATTACAATACCAACCTATCCTACTTATTTTAGCGACTGAAAACAAAATAATGTTATACGTACATTTAAAAATTTAACTACTTTCTTCGTTTATTTCGTGTATTTTGTTTTTCTTAAACCTATAAACGTGTCAGATCATTTCACCGCATCGTGTAGCTACATGTCGTTTCTGTCGAGTACGTACGTCTCAGAGTTGACTTTGGTTATCAGAGCTCAAATACGCTGAAACATGTAACTAACGTAGGTTTTAACATACATTGAATACACTCTATAAAATAATTCAATCTGCCAAAACTTCTCCTTTCTCTACAGTGTATCGATGTGAATAATTCGCATCGTTCAGCAAAATATCAAGATTAAAGAACCAAAGTTTTATATATATATATACATATATATATATATATATATATATATATATATATATATATATATATATATATATATATATATATATATATATATATATATATATCTGCAAGCCTTAGAAATTTATGTTTGAACGCATTCAATGAAGTCAAACTGTAGAAACAGTCAATAGAATTCACGCATTTTTCGCCAGCACTTCTCATGGCGAAATATTTCTCTTTATGTAGAAAGAGAGACACCGATTTTAGATCACACGAACATTGCTTTTGAAAGCTAAGCAATTTTTAGAATCGTCTTCAAATCGACCAAAGAAAACAAAACGTCTAAGCTTCCTTGCAATTCCTTGCATCCCAAGTAGTTCTGTTATTCCTAGCTCGTGAAGTATCGTTGGAATTCGCGAGTGGGTAGAGACAGAAACTGGGCACCGTGAAACGAAGTGAACATCGTACTGCCGTCTTGCATTGAAATTGGTTTTTCTTCCGTGTTTGAAAAAGATGAACTTGACCGAAGTTGGAGCCTTGGAACTCTATCTTGATATTTTTTATTCAAGTGCATCTTCTGGTTCAACCTGCTTCAGAAGAGAACGTTATTGCCAAATTGAGGAAAAATAACCGTTTACTACTTCCATGGGATGCCTATGAACAAAGTTCATACACTGTCAAGCAGGTGCGTGAACTTCATGAACGAATGCATGCATTGAATGATGTATGTTTTGAATAGCTTCTTATGATGTAATTGAATAAGGTCGCTTGACTCGTCATGAATCATGAAGTTTAGTGAAAATGTCCTAGTTAGAAACAACTTGTCATGAACTACTAACATCAAAAGACAAGATTTCTCTGAATGCAACAGCAGTCTTTTTTTGTCGATTCCTCCGACCACATACCTCCAAAAACTAATTTAGGTGCAGTAGGTATAGGCCTAGAGTCAGTATAAAGCATGGTTTTGGATATAGGACTGGCAGGAATAGGGTACGGAGTATGGTTTGGTTTCTAGTATTGAATTGGGATAGGGTCTGAGGTTTGGTTTTGGGTGTGGGATTGGTAGGTGTGATGTATGGTTTGGGTTTAGATTGGGACTGGTGGGTGTGGTGTATGGGGTTTAGCTTAATTTAATTTAGGGTATAAATCGGTAGGTCTGTTATGTTGAACAGGATTTTGGGTATGGGGTTGGTAGGTATGGTACTTGGAGTTGGGTTGTGGACATGAGATTGGCAGGCATGGCATGTCGGGTTGGTTTTGGGTATGGGGCTGGTACGTATGGTGTGTGGGGGTGGGTGTAGAGAATGAGGTTGGTAAATTGATTATAGAGTATGGGGTTGGTAGGTATAATGTGTGGGGTTGGGTTTTGGGTGTGGGATTGGTAGGTATGGAGTCTCAAATGCAGGGTGCGGCAACATAACATCCCTTTTCCAAAGGAAATTCCCTTCAAAAAAGGAAGTTATGTTGTTGCATTCTGTATAAAATTTGAAGTCTGCAAGATGATGGTCACACCTTCCTCATTGAGGGACAGTGACGTGTGTCCTCAATAAATTGTTTAATTTTTTTAGAATTTAATTTTGCAGCAGGAATAAAAACGAGTTCCTGCATGCATGCTTCAGTCAAAGTAAATCATTTGTGAACAGCTGAATATGATATACTTCGATGAAAAATTTGTGCTCTATTCGGCTATCATCAGATGAAAATTTTTGAGGGAGAGATTGAGTTTGCAATCAAGCACAAAATATAACTGATAATTTGTAATAAAACTAATTTTAACAGAAAAAAGCACATATATAATGGTCACGAACTCTGTACTCAACGAAACTCTGCGGAAGTTTCACATGTACTTTGAATATTCAACGCGTTGCGTACGGCTGTTTCATGGTAAACACAGGACAATTTTATTTCGTCCTGGAATTTGTGAACAAGTTTGCTGCGAACCATAACTTCCAGACCACCTCTCCCTCCTGACACGTCTCTGTCATTCTCATTCTTGGGCGCAGTTGTGTCATGAAACTCGTGCTCAGCTTCTCAAATGCCGCGAATCAGAATCTGGACGCCCTCTGGTGTACCGTCTTCCAAACTGTGTTAGCCTTGATACGCAAACTTGCGAGTCTCGAGGTCTGGGCCTGGAATAGACGGCTGAAAAATGATGAAAATGCGCATACAAAGTGAATTATTTCCTCCAAGGCGGCCGTGCAGTTCCTCCCAGTTTAATTCATGCTGCACACATCTACTCTGAAATTGAGTTACAGTAATATTTTATTTGTATCATAACTTCTAAGTCCTAAGGAGATTTTTTGCGTGCATTTCTTGATTTTGGACTACTTTGTGCATTTCACTGTATTCCAGCACAGGAAATTTGTTTTGAAGTTTGAAAATTCAACGTGAGAAATACCTACAAAAGTTGATGGACATACATTCAAGCCTCGTTATTGTCTTCATTTAAGTCATAATTTAAGACATGAGGAGTTTAGATATTGAAGGAAACGTCTATGAAAAGCACGAAAATAATTGAGCAGTACTGAAAATACTAAAAGTTGGCACTGAAAAGGATTACAGTTTATGAATAATGCAAATAAGGATGATGAAAATAATGAGCTGTGGTGAGTGTATACGTAGAGTAAATTGGGTAACATTTTCACAACTGCTTCGTGTTTATTAACATAAATTGTTGCGTTCAGATTTGGTAGAAAATATTTAAATTTAAAGAAAAACTAGTGCCTTGCGAATGTCTGTATGTAATGCACTACGTACATAGAACGTACCACGTCGAATGTTTGTACGTTTAGTTTGCATGCGTGTTTTCTGGTACAAAAGGCCCCCGAATATGAATACATAAATGCAAAATAAAAATATTTTCAGTGCCGTACGATAACGGCTCCTGCTTTAGAAATTAATACAACCAAAAAATCGGGGTTTGTCAAAAAAAAATCTGGGGCAATGTTGCGCAATAAAGTCGCTGGAAAATGGGCGGACTAATGCGGAAAATATGCTATAATCTAATTTTTTTGCATTATGGATTCAAGTTACTCGTGCGTAATACGTAAAATAAATTTGAAGCGTTTTTCATCAAGTTACTAGTAGGTAATACGTATGGTAAATGTCATGCATTTTCACACCAAGTTTTTCCCAGATATTACTTACGGTAAATTCCATGCATTTTTAATTCCCGTTTATCGTACATACTACATACGATATATTTCATACATTATTAAATCATGTTACTGAATTTTCTACTCTCGATTGCTCATAATCAGAAGAAATTTCAAGCTTCTCTGTTCTGATGTACATTCTACCTTTTGTTAAATTCACTAACGAATGATGCGAAATGTCAGCGGAAATCTGCCTTAATTCATGACGACCCAACCAAAGGAAATATTTCTAAGAGGCAGATGACTGTGACCAAAATAATATTTCTAAGTGGCAGATCTTTGACAACTTCTCATGGAGAGGGCGAAGTGAAATCTAAAATTTCAACACTATTAAACACAAGGATAATTTTCGTGTAACAAACGTGTGAAGAGGTTTCAACATGTGTTAGAGTGAAGAAACAGCTCCTAGTAAACACTTCTGCCTCATATTAAACTAAACTTGTCATTGGTTGTGTTGTTGTCTCAAAAGTGTAAATGGAGTGACTCTATTGTTCTTCTAAAGCTTGTGGCATACGTTAAATTAGCGTTTTTGCTAGGAAAGTAATTCTTTACATTTCCTTATTAAAATAGACGTAAAAGCTGTCGTACAATACATTTTTCTGTTACTGAATACGTCAGAATAATTAAATGCCTCAGGCTAACAGTTCAGAGTTACTGAATATCCCAGGGTAACTGAATGTCTCAAGGTCACTGAATACCTTTGGGTAACTGGAAGCATCAGGGTAACTGCCTCGTGGTAACTGGATGTCTCATGGTAACTGGATGTCACATGGTAACTGGATGTCTCATGGTAACTGGATGCCTCATGGTAACTGGATGTCTCATGGTAACTGGATGCCTCATGGTAACTGGATGCCTCATGGTAACTGGATGCCTCATGGTAACTGAATGCCTCATGGTAACTGGATGCTTCAATAAATACACCCAAGACTTGCCAACAAACCGAGATAAGAAATGCCACCAAGTCTATTCTTATGCCTCCCTGCAGCAGAGCATCCCTTGCTGATCTGATCCAAGTTTTGTCTAGCGCGTCTAGTGCCTCAAAACTTCCCGAAAATTGTTTTCACCGCGGCTCTCCGAAGTTTCAATTGAATTCAAATGGAGGAATTCCTGAGATTGGAAACTTTGTATTTGCTAGACGCTAACTTTCTTCGTGCTATTTGCCGCGGTCCAGTTCCCGAGAATTGATTGAACGAAGGCAAACATTGACTTGAAAAAAATTCAGACTACAGGATAGGTTTTGCCACCGTCGAGACTTCAATGTTGAATATGAATCCCTTGTTAAAGTAATACGTTCATTTCTGTTCTGTTGTGTATTGCAAATCCTTGCTAAGGAATTGGGTCAAAATACTAATTAATCCAACATCCCAACATCATGTACGTGGAAAGTAGATTCTTGTGACATGATTTGAAAAACATTGCCATCTACAGTAAAAAAAGATTCCATATACATTTCAAAACACTTTGAGATATTACAATTATTTCACTTTTTAGTGGCTGATGCTGATATAATACCTAATTCTAAACATTAAGAAAAATAAATTTTACAACAATGTAAGAAAACTATTTATGACGATACATAAATAGGATATAAATACATCGTAAAATAATTCTTGCACGGTTGATGATGGCCCGTAAATAGTAAAGTGATAAACGATGGTTGACTGAGCGTCTGAAAGATAGAGCTGCGGGAATTCAGTTCTGCAGAAGAACAAAGCCAATAGCTGCCGTGGAAATATGAACTAATAAATTACTGAGGAACTAACGGTGTTAATTGAATTGCAGGAATTAAGGCTAACGTTACCCAGCTCTGAAGCCTAGCGTATTTAGACCGAACAAACATAATGTTTGATGCATCATGTCAACTGCTGGAAGTGTTGACACACAAACACATAAACTCTCAATCTAATTTTGGTGCCAAAGAGGATAACATAAACAAGACAAACGCTTGTTTGAGTCCTGAATAATTTTTTGGAGCATTTTCTTTGAAGAAAATTAATTCATCCATTTTTACAGAAAATCATTATTTTCACTATATTTTTCTCAGTGTGATGTATGCATTGTATATCTGTCTCCATCTTGGATTACATACTAATGAATTAATTCGAATTTAGATTACTCGAATCATGTTTTTATAGCTTGCGTTTACTTACTCTAAAATTTATTGGTAGTTCATATGAATTTTCATTACTGAATTTAGTGAATAAGTTTCAGCCCCAATTTTCTCCGACCAGCCTCCACTGATTTACCTTTGCTATCGTCACAGGTTAAGCTTGTAGGCTGACACAATTCAAATTTTCCTTCATTTCTTTATAATGGTAATGAATATTTCGTAACATCATTTTTTATGATATTTATTAAATTAATTTTATGCAGTTTTTCGTTCTTTAATATAATTTGATTTTTAGTTAAACAATCATAAACTTTATTTAACTTATCCTGCAATTTAAGTATTTTGGAGGCATAAAAATGTCATCTCCTATGAACACAGCCAATTGTGACAAGATAACTGAAACAAAAATGTACAGTTTGATCAAAAATAAAAAAGATTCTTTAAATATCATGTGAAACCTCATGCGTTATAACACAAGTTCTAATTTGAACCAAGGAAATCTTGTGTATGATAGACCAAAATCGATTTGAATCTATTTAGAGTGACCTATTCGAAGACATTATTAAGTTCATTTGTCTACTGAGTTGAAATCTTCGTGGGAACTGAAAAAGAGAAAATTCATAGATTTTCTTCATATGGGTCTCTATAACAAAGTTTCAATAGAACATCTCTAATTATAAAAATTTAAAGCACCCTCTAAAGCTCCCCCGTTCAAATGACGATATTTCCAAACCAATCATCAAGCTCCCAAAGTCACATTACGTTATACTAAGCTCCCAGGCATGGCATGACGTTATCTTGCAACCAATCATCAAGCTCCCAAAGTCACGTGATGTCACGCTAAGCTCCCGGGCATGGCATGACGTTATCTTGCAACCAATCATCAAGCTCCCAAAGTCACGTGATGTCACGCTAAGCTCCTGGGCATGGCATGACGTTATCTCCCAACCAATCACGAAGTTTTTATCGTATATCGCTGAGGCTTTCGTGTAATCTTGCTCGTCTCTCCAGGGAAACTTAAGCCTCGTTTTCCCTACGTGCCTATGACCGTCAATAGCACGAGACGCCTCTCCTCCCTGCCTATCATTGCAAATGGTGCAGTTTGAGGCGTCATATCATTCTACAAAATGACATGGCTGGCACAGCCGCATCATTTCTTTAAAGTTCTCACGAACCACCACTGAAGCCTTTAGAGTTGCCCGCGCTGCTTCTTATGCTGTACACACATAATAGAAAGTGGAATCCATGGAGGAGAGAACATCATAGAAGTAAAACTTTCAGAACAGGTAATCATTAATTCATTCTAGGCACAGTTCATGCACCTTCAGCTGTAAGAAACACGAAACCGGAAATTTAAAGAGCTATAGAAGTAAAAGTCTCGCATATTGGATTCGCTCCATACCTAAAATGTTAAGTGTGTGTGTGTGTGTGTGTGTGTGTGTATTTAATCCTCTCCATAAAGTGTAATGCAAACAAATTTGCTTTCAAATCATTGAAGTGTATTCTTTTCAGTTTGTTTTATTTGCGGATTGCTGCCTGATAAACTGCATAAAATTTTGCAGTGCTGATGTAATCGTAGCAGTTACATTGCACGAGTAATCTTCTAGTTCTATTTGGATCTCTAGTTATCTCGCTAACTAGCAAACTGACAAGAATATCTCCTCTAAATAAGCACGAAGATGTTAGTTTTTAATAAGCTTTGTGTCGCATTGGTTAAGTTTGAAAGAATGATGAGAATAGCAAGACTAATAGGGGTTCGAAGCTGCTCAACTGGGAAAAAGTTTCTCTTCCAAACATGCTGCTGATGCCAAATCTTGCAGCCAAGTATGAACACCCTGGTGAGATGGACCAAGAAAGTCGCCCGTGTGATTTTAAAACTCCTCTTGTGTGAGTCAGGCATAAATGCTGATATGAGAAAACATTGCAGGAAGTGTTGTTTTCAGTTCCAAAAATAACTGGCTTACAATTTTATGGTATAACTTCTTTGTTCACTCATTTTCCCATTGCACAAGTTTAACAGCCGTTGTATTATTCTGCTAGTAAACTGGGTTATAGCTTCATTAACGAAAATTTAACGCTGAAGGAGAACATACATGTGTATGTACCAGAGAGGATATCATTTACCCTCTCTACCCATAAACTGAATAAACGTTTTCCAGAAGCCCTAACAGTGCAAATCCACCGTCTGAGTTGGTTACAGTGTAATCTAGGCTTACTCTGTGGCTGCATAGAATAAAATAGACAATTCGAGTGGCCAGTTCCAGGCTCATGCCGGCTATTGCGTGGCTGAGCTTGCTTAATTGAAGCAATAAAATGAATGCTGTCCTTGCTGCTGCCACTTCTGTTGTTACTCTCGCTACCTGCTGTTGTAGCAGCTACCTGCTCTTGTTGCTGTAGCTACCTACTGTTGTTGTTGCTGTTGGTGCATATTTGTTACTACACCAACTGGTACTATCCCTCCTGATGTTATAATCATCTGTTATTGTTGCATCTGCTAGTGTTTCACTGAAGCTATAGATTTAACCTTTAAATTTGATGGTAATAAAAAGCCCTATTATGATGCATAAAAACCCTCGTGTAAGCATAAAACTGAGCGATGTTGGTTATGTCACGAGGCGCTGTGTTTTGAACGTGTAGTATTTATATCGTGATGAAACAAAGATACCGCTACGTAATAAATAAACAAACTTATTCAGTATTTCAAAGTATAATATAAATTCATAATACATGGCATCAGTTTTTCAATTACAAACGTAAATATCTTAACTCTAGGAATGTTACTCCCAACGGCTTTTCCGTTATTTGTATTGCAACTTGAATTAGAAGCTGTAGAGTGTAGAGGCTTGTATGGTCGCTTTATTGACCTCGATGAAACCCTTAGATCTGACTGTCCTAAGTGGCTGCAGGCAGAACATGTATCTCGTCATCAGCTGATCAGTCAAACACCGATTGAGGCCGGTACTGATTAGAACCCTGGTCTCCTGCATCACAAGCAGGGATACTCACCTCTCTACCACTGTGATGACATAAAGCACTAAAACACTGTAGTAGGGGCAGACTTCGACTTGGTAAGCATATACCATTTTTGCAGGAATGTGTAATTATTTACTTAATTATAGTATTTATATCAATACTAGTGTACCCAGCCGTCAAAAATGACGACTGAGATTTTGTGATAATACCCGTGCCATCAAAAATGATGGCATATACTGTTGGAAAGATATTAAACAAAATTACATATAAGAACGTAATGGAAAATATTTAGTTTTATATATATTTGCAAAGGACAAACATTTTAATCGAGTATTTCTTTAATGACAACATTCTTAGTGAAAACTAAAACATTTAGTTTTCTACAGCTGCAATTGATTCTGCAATTCGTGTCATATTAGGGTACAATGTACCCGAATCATTGGGCAATACCCCGTCGAACTCGGTATCCACGATACGGACTCAAGTATATAAGTCTGGATCTCTCTAATTTTTTTAAAAGTGCAACGAAACATATAAATAAATATATATAAATAAATATATAATTATATCTATACTGATGCTGCCTTCTGTAAGTCAATCATTTCATGGTTAAAGAAGTTGTATTGATGTTTGATGGAGTATACGGACTGGATAAGATGCTCAAACTTTCGTCTTGCTCTCAGGCCTTTGAGGAGGAGTCATCTGCCCTTGCTCAGTGAAAATTGCAAAGGATTCACACTGGAAAAGATATACACTGCAAATTAAACATTTACCATAATCCACTTACTGTATTAGAACTGCTCACTGAGGATACAACCCACTGCTGAGTAAATGCACACTATTTCTTCACCAGTAAATCGCTGCAAGAAACTTACTTTCATGTGTACTACCATCACTGCAGTGTGAAACTCAATGTGTGTGATATGCCAATATCTATTCACTGCAAGTGATATACTGGTTGTATTTGACACCCTCAGACCCTCACTGTCAATATAAATTCACTGACTACATACTACTTATTGCACACGACATGCTGCATTCAAGCTAACTACTCGCTGTACTCGTGCTGTACTTGTGGAGTAAACCAATTGCCGTCACTGAAGTTCTGGGCTACGCTTGTCTCGGACCGTATCATCCTTACCTCCTGGAATCTTTAGACAGGCTCAACGCTGCTCAAGATCATCTAAATCATTTAACGTGCCACCTGTTGTTAAACCTATTAGTCGCAACTCTACGGTATTTTATAATACGAGTTCGCTTACCTCTGTTTGCCTTGTTCTTTAGTTCGTGACGCTTCGCGTCACTGATGTACGTCCTTCGACCGTACACGACCGTCCTCAATGCAGATACGACCACCTCCAACCTTGACATACGACCTCTATTCACGTGACAAATATCCCTATGCTAGTGTTAGTACTGAATCTACTTAGCCTAATATTATACGAGTACAGATCTCCACGACAACGAATACTTCCAACGAGTACTTCAACAGGCACCCGAGCCTTTTCTTGTTCGCACCAGTACACAACCGCCACACGACGCTGTCGCGCACAACCAATTGAATCTGCTCAACCAGCACCCCTTGTGGAAGCATAGGCGTCTTCGTTGAAGGACCAACTACTAATTTATACATTATGCCATAAAACTTTACTAAAATAAAGCTGAGTCACATTCAGGAATCCTCTCATTTCCCTCATTCAGGTCACACAGGCAAAGAAAAATACAACAAAGAGAAATAATACTGTAAAGTTTGTCAGCTGAAAATCTCACCTGCACTACCTACCATACCATAACTTTACAACTGTTAAAATTATTTTATGATGTTTGCAAAAGTCTTGTACACAAAACAATTTGTGCTACGACCTGATTATTATGTCTATTTTTCCGAACTCCCGTGTTTATACACATGAAATTTGACCAATACTCAAATCTGATCATATTTTTGCTAATAATTCCTTTACATTTCGTGCTAATGCATATAAGCATTATAAGAATAAGAGTTAAAAACTAGCCTTTTTACGTCTGCCAGCTCGGAAACAATTGGATCTTCAGCCACATAGCGTGTGCGGATTGTGTACATTCGGTATCTCCGAAGCTCCAATAAAAGTGAAACAAGAAGAAGAAGAAGAAGAAGAAAGAAAGAAGCTCCAAAAATGTAGAAGAAGAAGCATTTACCACGTTTTACTGGCTGTACCAATTGTGAACGAAGGAAAAACTTATCCTACCTTCTGACCTGGAGCTACATGGACTAGTTTTTGAAGCCCCAAATAAACACGATGTAGAAGAAGAAATGTATGTAATTGCGATGATGCTTGAGGAGTCTACGTTGTGGTTTGGAACTACGTAGACACTTATGAATTCCTAATTATTATTATTATTATTAACACGTTGACTCCGAAGTGGTACGTATGTGGACCACTTAGGTTAGGTTCTGTATTTTTTTCAGATCCTTCTAGTGACTATGCGTACAAAGTGAAGATTTACAGTAGCCAGGCAATCGGAGGCAATGTGTTGAGGAAGTCCACTGTGATCGATGATGACCTAGTGTTTTCATTAATCGTGGCTAGTGTATGCATTGGTGACTAGAAAAAGCCAACTCAGGAACCACATCGTTGTCCACAGCAAGATTCAAAGACAGTACAACCTGCGCTCGAAGCAACGAGTAGGAATGCATGCAGTCATCAATGACAAAGAGTTATTCTGATGGCAGGGACTCACCGAGGCGATTAGAACTCCCCATCAGCAGCAGAGAACTGCCATATCTTCAATCTCATTAAGTCCAGCTAAAGGTGCTCTAATATCTAATTTTATGAAGTTGCCTGCTTCTAGCTTTTCTCTAAAGAGGCAGACCCAACAAAGCAGCAGGCCTACATATACAGTACTTCAATTAAGTAGGTAATATCAATTGAAGCCCCTATAAACATGACATAAAAGAATTCAAGTTGGGGAGAAGATGTAGGAAGGTTAGTCAGAGCTGCTTAAGTTTATTTGTAGAGTTGCATTATGTAGTTTGAAAATTTATTCACTGTATTTGTTCTCTATTTTTTTCATTTTATATTACTGTTTTCTTTTCCATTGTAAACTTTTTATTTATTCTTCCCCATTTCTGTTTAAATTTTTTATGGGTAAATTAAAAAGAGCAGTTGTCAGGAATTGAAGTCAACTCCCAATTGTCAATTGAAAAGGTACATTGTCAAGGGACCAAATTTTGGCTAATAGTTGTCAGGAACAGCAATGAAATCTTTAAAGTTTATGGTAAATGGTAAGAAACATATTAGGAAGAGCATGAATGAATGTATGCGAGACATCCAGATTTCTCAAGTTGTATGTGAAAGCCAATGTTCTCAGTGAAATTAAAATGGCCTTCCATTCTTAATAGCGTTAACTTTCCTATTGTGAAGGAGAAAAGAGATTCTAACATGTCTTTTGAAAGTTAAGGATTTTATTAACACATCACCTGGAAGCTGAAATCCTTGTTTAACAAAATGCATGGTCATCATTACTAAAGTAGCCAGTTGTTAATTAATAAAATGCTTTAATTTTCATTATTAATGACATTATTGCGAACTCATTATGGTCACCATAATAAGCCATAAACAAAACATCCTACTTTTATTTCTCATTTTTCAGTACAGTCTCTTACTGACCCATTAAAAATAAATTATTAATTGTACATAATTCCCTCATGAATAAATTATGAATGAGATAACCAACTCACTTTGTCATTTTAATTTTGAATTATTTGATAACATTACATGCTGTTGCATGTAAAAGTGATGCACGTATCAGAAGTTCAGAGTGAGTATAGCATTCATTTTTCTTCAAACATAGCTGTTAAGTTTGCCTATCTGATCCCTAGAATATTGAAAGTATTATTTAAAAATTCAGGCTTTCTATTTCCTAGATGTGCAAATCTGCAGCATTTCATAAATACATAGCTGACTTACTTACATGTATTAATTGTGATGCATTATCTCAGTTCAAAAATTTCATTGGTATTCTTTCCTCACTTTTTCTAGTGAAGTTTTGTTCATATTGACTTCTTCATGGACAACATGGAGGAGGAAATACAGTTCTCAGTTACAGAAGATGAGCTTGCTGAGTTGGATGCTCTCAATTCTGAATGTGACCCTCTGAGAAATTATGAAGCAACTCGAGACTCTTTACCTCCTACTGATAAAGTCTTAGCTAAAGTCAGACGGTCAACTTCTTCAACCAAACTTGGAAATGCATCAAATCAGTCAAGCGTCAATCATGATCAGCCTGCAGGTGAGTGAGCATGAAGTCTTTAAGATTATTGAATATAAAGTGACTTGACTTGTTTCATTCTAATTTCAAATTACCCTATGAGTGATATTCATGTGTGGAGAATTCAAATTACTTCATGAGTAATATTCATGTGTGGAGACTCTACAGGTTAGAAGCTTTGAATTATATAAAAGGAAAACTTACAAGTTAGAAGCTTTGAATTATAAAAAAAAACTAAGTTACAGGATCATGTAGATAAATAACCTGTTTTCTAGGTTGCAGTAAAAATGCTCTTATTCAAAGAAAATTTGCTTTATTGAATAAAACTAGATGAATGTCTTTATAGAATTTCTGGCCACTTCTTACTTGATGAAGCCACCTCCTGCCTTGATATGCCTTTGAAACCTACTGTATCTCTTCTTGATGAACTTTCTTACAAGATTAGCAAGAACCACATTGATACACTCAATCAATTCATCCTTGGTTGTGCATGGGGTTCAATTGATGTTTTGTTTGGCTGTGCCTTGTACAAAAGCGTCCATTCAATTGAGATTGGGCAAGTTAGGAGGCCATCTCTGAGACTTTTGCTGTGAAGTCAGCTTCCCTCATGCAGTCAGACTTCCTTGAAAGATCCTGCCTGGCAACTTTTACTTTAAAGCTGTAGTTTGAAGCAATTAACTTTCATCAAAGATTCCTGACAAAGCTGTCTTTCACTTTGTCACTTTGCAATATTGAAATTGTGTTTGTTGTGAATTGGCATCAATACTGCATGCCTTTTTCATAGATCTGGGAACTTAAACTCTACTGCTAGTGCCATGACTGCACATGTTGACAGTACAGACACTACTGCTGGCCTGGTTCAATTTTTACTGGTGAAAGAGGGATAACCTGGCCACAAGTTGTTCTAAAGAAAATAGGTTATCTATCTGCTGTACCCTGTACATAACATATAAATGGCTAAGAATTATGTCTAAGTAATGTAAAAAATGAGTATTGTGGCTTAATTCTTGACTTTTCAATTGGAGTATCATTTTAATACTGACCATTGCAGAGATGATCTGATAAAATATTTGAAAAAGACTTGCCTTGTTTTTCATATCTATTTAAAACCATAATTCCTTTGCATAATAGTTTTTGGGCAAATCACCATTTTCTGCAGTTCATTATGTAGAGTTTTTGTGTGTAAAATCCTTCACCCTAAACTGTTGGAGGCCAAATATTACTGTGATAAATAACTGTATAATTATTTTTTATTTAACATGCCATGTTCTTCTTGGGTTCTATGTGTCTGAGATGTTTTTTTGATTTAGACATGAGTATAAATAACAGTATTTACCAATTTTTCTTACCAAGATAATTGGTATTAGTGTTTGAAATATATGTATGGATCATGATTTCATTTTATGTGGTAAAGCTTCCAAAATGGTTTTGACAGTATTGTTCATTAAGGAGAAAAAGCTTTAATGGAAAATTATCCTCCTTTTTTATTAATGATTTTCATAGCCAATAAATACTTCTAGAAGTTTTTGTAATTGGTTTGAAAAAATGGGGTAATTTAGGTCCTTATCACAATGCAATACTTAAAATGTATTGATTCATTAGGATTTTAATATCATATTTCCTTTTGCTGTTCTAGAATCCAACAACTTTCTGACATCAACCAAATTTTCTCTAGCTCCTAAGGGAAAAGAATCCAGCCAAGAAAAATCTACAGTGGGCTCTACTAGAGAACCACCTGCCAAAGAAAAAGCTGTTAATAATTTTTTGGATAAAAGAAGAGACATTCCTAGAAGAGTTGTTGGGCCAATATCAGTCTCTGCTGCACCTGTTAAGTATGGCAAAGTTGAAAAGCTCTTAGCTAATACTAAACCCCCCTATCAAGAAAATGGCCAGAAAAAGGAAGAATCTAAAAAATCTGGTAACTTAAATGATACCAAAAGAAACTTATCTAGAAAATTGAAAGAAACTTCCTGCAATAAGAAAAGTGAAAAAGCATCTCTCAAAACTCACAAAAACGAAATATGCAATAATAGATCTCGAGCATCAGTGTATTCCAGGCTCGAGAATGGACCAGATTTACTGAGGTCTAAACTGCCAATGTGTTCAAAATCTGAGGGAAAAAATGATGGAAAACATTTGGTGTCAAAGTTTTTCAAGCCACTTGATTCAACAGCATCTGCACAAATTAAAGAAGAAAGTCCTGTTGTAACAGTTGCTGTGTCTGGAAATCAAAACAGTGATGTAAGCAAAAGCAAATTTACATCAGCAGATACTAATATTCAGCCACCTGGGGATGACGACTGGAACAATACTTCAGAACAACAAGCCACAAATCCAGAAGCAATTCACAATGATGACTTGAAGCCACCAGGTGATGAGCAATGGAGGCCAGACACAATTTCATCACCTGATACTGCTTTGCAACAGAGGGACTTCAAGTGGCAGCCAGGACAGTCTCAGAATGTTCATTTCCAGTCTTCTGTTGGAAAGTTATCAGCATTAAATAAGTACAATCCTTCTGCTTCAAATAATAATTATTGTAATTATGCTGAATTTCCCTATCGTAATCTTGTTGAGTCTGAGAAAACAGTCAAGAATGATCCAACTGTTGGTTATTCTAGCTGTAGTGCCATGCCGAACAGACCCCACAGTGTTGGAACTTTTGGCTACCAACCACAACCCTACACATCTACTAGTGATCAAATGACTGGATATACCTGCCCTAGTGCTGCTTCTGCTTACTACAATGCTACCCCTGGAAATATTCCTTATACCTACTTCAGTGCTTCAACTGCCTATATCCCATCTTCCTACTCTCTTGCTGCATCCAATAATCCTCCTTCCTACCATCCTCTTATGCCTGCCATTGACTCTCCTACTTACCCTAGTGCTGCGCCTAATGATATTCCTACTGGCATCTCTTCTGTTTCATGTGTTAGCATCAATTCAGCCCACTCAAGCAATTTACTCACCAGTAACACATTAAGTTCAGCTTCTTCCATGCCTGCTACTGATCCTGTGCCATCTTCAGGAGCTGTAAAGGAAATAACACACCCTCTTCTGCCTAGTACTCAAAAACCTCTTCTTGTTCATAATCCTCTCAAACCATTTGCTACTCCTGCTTCAGTGTCTACGGATACGTGTGAGCAGAAACTCTATGATGAAATGAAAGATTACCCTGGAAGTAGCTTTGACGATGAGTCTGTTCTTCCTTTAGTTGCTGCACAGGCTATTAGTCCAGATGGGCTTGTTGCTATTTGTGTGAAAAATGTTCCTAAGGACCTTAGTCTTTCAAGCTGGAAGAAAATTTTCCAAGTTTTTAGATGTCTACACAGCTTCAATTTTGATGAACGGTCTACTGTGGAATCTTCAAGTAAGTTAGTCATGAGTAAGATTTTGTTCATAAGTTCACTTCTACAATCAAAATTCATAATGCATGGTTTCCATGTGAACATAGAAAACTTTCTCAGTTTGTTTTTAGTGTTTGCTAATATCTTAATTTAATTTAATTTTTGTTCAAATTTTACATTTGAATGATAATAAGGCTGAATGATGTTGGTTCATCCCTATGATAAGCAAAAATGCATTGATATGTATATCCATTGTTCAAACCAGACTTGGAATGAATTTTAATAATAGGTCATGTTTTCTTTAATTGCTTTACCAGTGATTTCATCTTAGTTCTGGAAACAAAACAAGCTTTTCTCTCTTTTCTGACTTTTACAAATTTCAACATGAAATCAAAAGTGGCAATGTGTGAAGAGTTGGGTACTGATAAATGGCAAATTTGTTTGTCTTCCAGAAAACCATAGATTAGCTGCAACAAATGAACTGTTATGCCATCATTTATTTATTTGTTAATGATTTGTATAATGTAGCTTCATATGTCACACTGAATATTAAGGACACTAGGTAAGTTCCAGATAAAACCTATTTTTGCTGGATTTCTAGAACACATTTATATTACCAAATTATTTTTGTAATTTAATTGACCATAGAGAGGATAATATTTAGAATATTAAAACAGTAAACTGTATAGTTCAAGTTCTGGAATAGTAACTCCAGACTGGTCTGAAGATTGGAAAGCTTGCTTTGTCAAATGTATGAGGACAATAGGATAGGAGAATTATCAATATACAACACTGAAATAGCATAGATTTTCCATCCCAAACTTGCAATTGCATATTGAAACTGTTAGGTAGACAGCTTTTTGGATTATACCACAGGCAATTCCTCTATTTTTTGTATGTGTTAGCTTTAGGCATAAGTTGTTAACTGAAAATAGTAGTTTATGTTCTTCAGTAATAAACTGGTTACTCAAGTGACATTTCCTAGTTTGTTCAGATCTGTCCATCAACTTCTATGGCCAATTATGAGGTGGATAAATATATTGCAATTTTTTACTGAAACCTATGAAGGAGTTTGCTATGAATTGCAGTTAACCAAATTGTGGATGTCAAGGAAATGTTTTGTTTTGATTTTTAAAGCTAAAAGTGAGACTAATTTATTTTGTTTCAAAGTATTGTTTTATTTAGGAATTCATGACCTGCTATGTTGAAATTGAATCATGTTCCATTTCATGAACAGCACACTTTTTCTTAAGATGAAAAAATTATTTTTCATAGAAAGTTTGTAAAAATACATTTCAGCTGATTGTTTTCCATATTTCTATTTAGTTTTTTAAAGTCAAAATATGTATTTCTGTTATATAAGTTTTCATATTAGTTTGATTGTTTGCCCCGTCTAGCTGTCAAATTGACGGTAGTGTTTGCCAACATTGACAATGCGTCTTGGGCTGTTCGCGTGCTGTCCTCCTTAAGCATCAATGGCTACAAGCTCAGCATTAACTACAAAGACAACATTCAGTACTCCAAACCTGTTTCAAGTGAGTGTTGTACCTGGCCACCATTTCATTTGTAGCTGCGTTGTGAAGGTGTTGAGGGTGCAAGCACTGATATATTTTCTTGCCCTGCACCCAAATCAATTGTTCTTTCTGTTCATATTCTGGTCTACCCCCAACATGTCTTCATTCTGCTTCTTTGTTAAAGTATTCAGAATATTTGCATTTGCCAAGCTGCATTTATGAGAAATTTTTCATGGTGTTCATTATTGTTACATTTGGATCCATTTGTCAACATCATTTTCTTATGCACTCTTTTCAATGAATAATAAATAAAGTATGTTTGCTTGTTCTGAATAACAATTTTCTGTATACATTATCTCAAGGAATCCTCTTGGGTAAATATGATACTGTTTTGTGTAGGGTGAAACTGATGTACATTCATTAATTTTGTTTAATGAGTGGGCAGTTTTACCTCAGTAATCTAATATAAAAAATATTTTGACTACAAACATCAAAAAATTTCTGATATGATCACCATAAGTTTACCTAATTCAGATGCCCCATTCAACATCAACTTGAACTGCTGATCTGATAATTGGGTCCTCTAAGAGTTCTACTACAGCGATTGTCCTTCATCAGATCTTAATCCCATATGCACCACTGACCTTCCTAAAGTACATTAGGAACATTTAATTTTAGTCCATATTTCATTCAAATTCCAATGTTTCATGCATCTAATGTAGATGACATTTCATGCAATATTTTTTGTTCAGTCAAAAAATAACTTGGTCCTTACAGAATTAAGGTAGTACTGAACTTTGAAAACTATGGAAGAAAGCTTTGAGCAGGCTTTGGAAGACTTCTAAACTGTACTTGCATGATGTAAACGAGTTTGCTGATGGTGCCAGCCAATGAACCTTGGGGAATTGGTGTTTATATGTGTAACATTGGCTTTTTAGTTCAAAATTAGCACTTGATACAGAAGGCAATTGCATATTTAATTTGGTAATTAGGTGCCATAGTTTTTAACTTGTTTGATATTCTGATGCATGAGAGAATGGGAGTAAAATTTGAATTACAAGATAGTAGTTTTGAAAGAAGTAATTAGAAAGATGAATGAGCTGTGCTTCATTTGTTAGAATATATTTCAGATTTGCAAGTCTCTTGCATGCATTTCTGAAGGACTGCATTTCTTAAGTGCCCAAAATTTTTGCCTGCCTAAAAACTGAAGCTACTACAGGGTGTGCCTGGAGTTATACAGGTATGGAAAAATGATATGACACATTCGTAGAGTTTAATAAAAGCAAAATAGAGTAAAAACAGAAAAAAATTATTTTCAAAATGTACTTATAAGACCATTAAGTTTTATCATTTTTTCTTCTTCACTCTAATTGGCTTCTATTAAACCTACAAATGTGTCAAACCATTTTGCAGCGCCCTGTATAAGGTTTACTTATTACTTTGTGATGAACAGAGCTGGAGCCTGCAGGGGAGAAGAGGCTGAGAAATATTGTGTCCAGACTCATCATCGAAGACAACCCTGAAGTTCAGCTGTTTTGGGGTAAGGCTTTACTGCTACGAGGAAAGTTGATAGGTTTTGATCACAAATTTCTTAGGTGTAGATCAAAATGTGCTAAATTAAAATGCTTCACACAAGCAAAAACTGTGAAATATTGCCATTTTTGCTTATGGCTTCTCACCCAGTAGGGTAAAATGTTGAAACTTCTTTTAAAGAAATATTAATGCTGGTTCCAATACTGATAAAGAAAGATGTAGAAAGTATCTTGATTCAGATGGAATATGTATATTTAGAGATACATTACACAGTAATGAAGCTAATAAAGTCCTTGCTGCAATAGTAGGTAATTTTTTCATTATTGTCATTATTGATTGTGTGTTTTCAGTGGTGCTATCTGTGCAATCTCCGTTCTCCATACTATTTTCTTGACATGCTTGAAGAGATGTTTAATTTTGCATTCTTGTTTATATTTCCGGTCTTTATCCATACGTCTCAACGATGTAGTGCCTTTCTAGTTTGATAATGCCAATCAGGTCAGTGTCTATCATTACATGGTTGCTTTAATGCGTAATGTCACACAGAAATCTTACCATGTATGTCCATATAGATATTTATTACGTATGTATAATTACTCACACTCATGTATCATTTCCCATCAGGCTCAGCTTTTTAAACAGCCTGAAGTTATTATTAATATATTTTCTCATTATTTGTCTGTAACACACGATGTCTAATTATCCAAAATAGACTGCTGGCTACTTTTATTAGATTCAATTACACAGGAAGTAAGTTGAGTGTATTTACTAAGCTGGTTTGCTAGAGAAGATGATGGTTGAAAGTATGTTATTTTTATTTCATTGTGACAATTTCTGCTGCAGATGATGACCCTGCTCATGGTGTACTCAGTGGAGAAAAGGTTTGTTAAATTTATACAATAGAATCTATATTATATAACGAAATCTGTCGTGTGTTTATTTATTTATTTAGATACAAATACGAGGGGGGTAGAAAAGTTTGTGAAATTTTATCATAGCAATAAGTGAATCAGGTTAAAACAAGGTTAAACATGTAGGAACATACATATCTCTAAGTGTTTACCTTGCTTCTAGTTACTTGTAATCAGTCATGAGCTGGCTATTGTACTAAACAGCCATTTTACCCTCTGTAAAACAAGCTCCTTTTAGGACCATGGAAAATAGCCACATATGGTGAGATGAGGTCAAATTTCTGTTAAAACTCGATTGGCAAGGTACGCAGATCGTGGAGGCTTTAGAAAAAGTTTACGTTACTACTGCACCGAAGAAAACTGCAGTCCACAAGTGGATTCACCGATTCAAAGAAGGGAGAGACAACCTTGAAGACGAAACTCGCAGTGGAAAACCTCGGACTTTAAAAAATGGCCAAAACATTGAGGCTGCTCAAATTTTAATTGAAGAGCTAAGAATATCAGTTAGCTATATCCCTAGATATTTCATATGGTTCGGCAAATTCTATTCTGTGCAATAATTTAGGCCTAATCAAGTTATCAGCGCTGTGGGTCACAAAAGTGTTGTGCTCTCATCACCTGATTATTTGAAGTGATCAGTTCTTGACGCTATTAAACAAATTTGGTAATGATGAGGAGCATTTCCTGGCCAAAATTATCACCAGAGATGGCAACTGTGTTAAAAAATAAATTGATGATTAATAATATTTTTTAAGAAATAAAATATTTTTTCAAAAGATTTTGCAAACTTTTCGATCCACCCTCGTAAATTGTATTTTTAGTTCTTCACTGCTAAATTAGAGGGAAAATTAATTTCAAAGAAGCTATTACAAAAACTGAAATAAAGTGCTAATCTTAGGCTAAGTATTGACTTCTAAAGGGAATGAATATACATATATTTTAAGCATTGCATTGTGGATACAAATAGTGCTAGATTACTGTGAAATACAGGATTTTTTCATCATTAAAATTTCCCTGTAATATGAAAACTCCAGAAAGGTAGGACTGACTGGCAAATGAAAGAAATTCATTAAAAAACACAAACTTTTTCACGTGTGGCTTACTAATACACTTATTGTTAGTATCTCTGGTAACTGAATGAAAAAAGGTGTCTATATACTGATTCACATCACTCAAAGGTGAGTTTGATTCATCGTGATTGCTTTAATAATTCCTCGAGTAAAATGTTATTGAAGCATGAAAATTTGAAACCTGTGTTGAATTTGAAAAGTAAGATCTTGAGAGCAAGTGAGCTTGAGAGCCTCATACATATGTTGTAGTTTTTGTGACATTTTTCGTGCCGCATAATACATGGTACAAAATATAGACCTCGTATAGCAGAGCGTTATTTTTCCAGACCAGCACACATTTTTTACGAGCTATGGATGGAAAATATCTTTATTTTGAAATTTCAACGAATAAAAGAATAACATTACAGTGTAGCTTCAAATGCTTCATTAGTTATCAAACTCGAATGATGCAGAGGTTATGTGCACAGGATGTTTCTCAATAATACGACCATAATCATTTCAGGTGAAACAAACACATGTTCAATGTGCTGTGCAAGACTCATTCTACCTGTGAATCATACCCTCTACACCATATTAATAAATATAAATAAAACGGATATAAAGCCATCGTAATAAACATGGAAGCATAATAGTCTAAAATATCTATAAATTGTGGGGAGGGCTTCATTTTTCTAACTTCATAGATTTGATAGGGGATAATTGAACTCATTTAGAACGTTCATCGTAGGTCTTGTTCTGTTTCATCAGTTAAAGGCAGGTTTATTTTCTAAATAATAAGGTAGCACATGGTAGCTAGTAAATACCTCAGTTCAACTTATACTGCACATAAAGAACACTTTCTCGGCGTGGCCTTAGAGTTTTTCTTTTATACCCAGTTTATTACCAGCATTATTTGTTTGGTGCTCATCAGTGTTGTCACTTTGTATATGCAGACCCACACTGAGGCAAGGGCTGCTGCTGGATCTGAAGGCAAGCCACTGGAGAGCCTTGCTGCTCATTCTAGCACAACGTCTAGGGGCGTGAAGCACAACGTCAGCACGGACACACCGACGTCTCTTCCACTACGGTGGTCTTCTGACCCAAGTCGACGCAGGGATTCATACGAGTGCAGTGGCAGAAGCCGAAGCCGTAGTTCTAGCTCTGAATCACGGCACGGCATCAGGAGCGCTGTGCCCTCCAGAGGCAGTAGAAGCCCTGCTTCTCGTTATCGTAGCAGGAGTCCTGTATCTTTGTATAGCCGTTCTGGCTCCCATCACCGAAGCAAAAGTCCAGCTTTCCAAAGACGCAGCGGAAACCTCACTTTTCATAGACGTGGCAGAAATCTCACTTTTCACGGACGTGGCAGGAATCTCACATTTTGCGCACGTAGCAGAAGTCCTACTGCCCATTCACGTGGCAGAAGTCCTACTGCCCATTCACGTGGCAGAAGTCCTACTGCCCATTCACGTGGCAGAAGTCCTACTGCCCATTCACGTGGCAGAAGTCCTACTGCCCATTCACGTGGCAGAAGTCCTACTGCCCATTCACGTGGCAGAAGTCCTACTGCCCATTTACGTGGCAGAAGTCCTACTGCCCATTCACGTGGCAGAAGTCCTACTGCCCATTCACGTGGCAGAAGTCCTACTGCCCATTCACGTAGCAGAAGTCCTCACCGACAAAGGAATGACAGCTCTATCAGAAAAGAGGGTAACCTTACTATGCAGGGACAGCCTCGTTCATTGGAACACGGTCATGGCCAGTCAGGTGGTCTACACAAGCAAGGCTTTAACGAATCTCTTGAAAAGGGTAAACCCACAAAGGAAAACTCAGCGTCGAGCTTGGTTGAGAAGACCCTAGTGTCAAGACCCAAGCCTGTTCGAGGTGGAGCTCCGCCCAAAGAGTTCAGTGTTAAAATATGGGGTGGATCTATGGACCTGAGTCTGGTGGCGGTGAACGAACTCAACTATAACTTTCAGGGGTCTCATGATCCAGTTTATGATGGAGGTGAGCGGTGGGTGATTATTTCCTTGCCAGCCTGCTACATATATGGGTACCTAGCACCACCACTTTACTTGATTATAATAACAAGTTACTGATTTAGAATCTTTCATGGTGAATGCACGTCTTCACTGATGGCATGTATGTGGCGTGCAGACACTGATGGCATGTATGTGGCGTCCAGACACTGATGGCATGTATGTGGCGTGCAGGTTGGTTGCTGCATATTCCTGACCTGCTGCAGGCGAGGGTGCTGGTGAAGCTGCTGCACCGCCACCGGCTGCTGGACGGCGTCCTGCAGGCGTCTCTCAGCTCCTCTGCAGGTCAGCAGATGTCTTTCCGAGTTTGTATCCTAGATACTCCTAATACTTCCTACTGCCCTGAGTTTGTATCCTAGATATGCGTAATACTTCCTTCTGCCTCGATTTTGTGCATTAAAGACTCGTAATACTTCGTATCGGAAAATTATTTGGCAAGTTGTCAAGATTTAAATAGCGGATTCGGGTTTTCATGGGACAAGCTGTATAAGAATGTCATGTAAAACTTCTTTCATCGTACTTCAGATAAGTAGCTTTAGATGAGCAAATACCAATGCAACAGGCAAACCCTAATCCAGATATTTCTGGGTGTGTGTGCAAGCACTAATGTTGCATACCTCCCCTAATCCAGGTATTTCTGGGTGTGTGTACAGGTCCGTCAGTCGTGGTGAGCGATGCAACTGTACAGGAGTACAGGCCTCTCACACAGGGACCTCTGGAGCTGCACAACAAGGCTGTGGCGCAGGTCGTCGTCCGCAGGATGGGACAAGGTCAGTTTTGAAGGCCGGTTTGTGGCGTGAATGGTGGTGCTGTCACAGTCCTCTTTTTGAAATACCATTTTTTTGTGTTTTCAGTATTTTTATATTTTGTATTTAGAACGTGTTTTTACCATATATATAATTTTTTATCAAGTATTTAAAAAATGTCTTATTTTGTCCTGTGCAAAAATATTCGTGCAAGTTTGATGCGATCTAGCTTGTACCAGATTACTTTTTAAATGATGTAGACAAAGTTCTTGATCTGACGAATTTTCATGTCAATAAGTATTACTTCTTGTACGGTAGATAGAGTTGTGAACCAAGAAATTTCGAGTCACAATGGAAGTTTACCATTGCTTTCTTCACTGATGCTTCCAAGTTCAACTTGTGTGGGGGCTTAACATATAATTTAATTCTTTCATGATTGAGAAAAAAGATCATTAGTTTGACAGAAAAGATAGATTGGGTTCATATTAAGTCCGTTCAAACGGTCGTCCCTGTTAGACGCTCGATAGCGCCTTGCAAGACTCCTTGGTCTGAAAAGCAGCTGTTTTAAAGGAAATAAATTTCGGACTGAAATGAAACCTTGCACTTGCGCAGTTTGCTAATTTGCCACGAATTTGTGTTGATTGTTTGTGGAATACCGCTCTCTTTATTCAAAACCTCACCCAACAGAACTGGGTTCTCATCTTAGTGTCAGTCTCTTCATTGTGTTACCATTATTGCACTGTGCAAGTGATGAGTTCAAAGACGGCCTGCTACGTTCATAGGGAGCAATTTGTGAGCAAAGATGCATTGTCAATATTGAAGGCTTTTTGTTGAAGCAAAAGTTATAGCTTTGAAATTTAACTTTCATGTATGCAGCAAAACTTTAGTATTAAAAGCAGCGTGATAGGGAAATAAAGTTTAGTTTCTGATATCCTTCCCTTAATCTAAGGCGAATTTTATGTAAGAGTTGCAATTTGAGCAGCTGGTAGATAGAAAACTTCGGTCCTTCAACATAATTATTTTTTACTTGTCGTTAAAAAATAAGCTAAACCGAGCTCTTCATTGTGTGCAACTCTCTGACTACCTGTGATGAGAACGCCGATACTTACTTCCATTACTGAATGATGAGAGGTCACTAAGTCAAATGAGGCATGCCCTTTTGCATCGTGAATCACTGCTGAGATCGCTCCTATTGTGGCTGAGTTAGTTAATCCAGAATTACAATAACACCAACCTTGGTGAGGATGCAGTTAGAGGAAAATGACCATGTCACAAATTGGTGGTCTGGTCCGTGGCATCGGGAGGTAGTCCGGAACAGAAGCCCAACAAAAGCATTCCGGCAATTAGCTGGGTAAACCCTCAGATAATAGTAATAATTGTGGTAATGCCTAGATAGTCCCCGTGAAAATTTTACGGTTTAAAAGTGATGAAATTAAAGATCCATGAAATAGAATATATTTTTCAGTTGTACATATAAATTAATTACCAAATAAATTTTACTTTAGATTCTGATTTCAGTTCAATAATATTTCTTCAGTAATAGATTGGAAGAAATGGGACGGGCACAAACCGATAGAGAGCTAGAGACAGAAACAGAGATAGAGATACACTGTGTATTATATAAGTAGATAATAGTAGTAATATTGATAATGTATGTAGTGCTGGACATCTTTTCGTACAAGTTGGAGCCTTGCACGTCTTCAGGCTGTGACGAAATAGACTGCATTCACTACCACTCACGGAAAGACCGACGGAGAGACCCTCGCCAGTTCTACTACAAGTAGGTGCTAGTTTTGGCTCATGGCAACTCGTGTGTAATGGCTGTGCTGTAACAATCCTTGCAAAAAATTGCATTATTTCTTGTCTTGCACCGCTATATTTCATGCTGTATTCTAAAAGGCGTGTATTATAATTTGTTCTACACTAAAATATTCATCACAGAATCTATGATACCAGATTCCTCTTTAGACTTTAACCTTATCATGTGTCATGTTCGATATACGGATCACTGTTCTAACCTGCATTGTGACTATTATTGGTAAACACGAGTAATTATTTGTTCTTAAAGGATTGTTTTTCGAAACTCGTCAAGTCTCGTGCATGTTTTATGTTTCAAGTATTATGTAAAGGACTAGATAGTTCCCGTGAAAATTCCACGGTTTAAAAATGATAAAACTAAGGATTTTTCGATCCATAGATGCTTTATAAAATTTATTAGATTTGACTACTTGAAAATTAATATAAAGACGACAGTATTAAAGATTTACGACGAATTATTGTGTTTTAAATGACCGATAAAATGGCCTAGATTAGTACCCGTGGAAATTCCACTGTTTAAAAGTGATAAAATTAAGGATACATGAAATTAAATAGATTTTTCAGTTTATCTGTGGTACTATCAGATCCTGCATATATCTCATGAATGTAAACAGAACTTCCATTCTGTATCTTATCCACCGTTAACATGGTCGTGAAGGAGAAAAAGGCTAATAACGGGAAAAAATTGCACATTTTATAGTAATCCGGCGTATTGGATATCCACAATACAATGCTTAAAACAGCCGTTCTGATTTCAGGTCAATAATTTTTCTTCAGTAATATATTGGTAGAACTGAAACGGACACACACAGATAGAGAGAGAGAGGCACTGATTGAGATACACTGTGTATTATATATGTAGATAGCCTTCAATGTCGTTCATTTGTACATGATTGTGATGGGGCTAAAATTGCTATACAGGAGCTGGTTAATCCCTATCATATATACATTCGAACGAAAGCCGACGTTTATTTATTTATTTATTTATTTATAAATATGTTTTCCATTCCACTGATTGCTGAATTAGATTATAATAATTTTTTAACAAGCCATTACGAAGAAGCTGAAATAAAGGGTTTATCTTAAGCCAAGCATAAACTTCTCAATGGAACTTTTATACGAGTACATGTGTTGTGTAAGCATTGTATTGTCAATACCAAACGCCCAGGATTACTACAAAATACGCGATTTTTTTCATTATTAGCTTCCTTCTCCTTCAATATGAAAACTCCTTCGGAAAAACGGCGTCGACTGGCAAATAGATAAAAAAATTAGTTATAAAATGCTTAAATTTTCACGTGCGTGTCAACTAGTAAAAAGGCCAATGCTGTGCAGGAGCGAGAAGTGCCGGGATGCTTGGAGGGGCAAGAAATGCGTGCAGGGAGACGCGTGTGAGCTGTGCCACTCAGAGGTAGAGCTGTTACTACACCCTCACTGCTACCTGGTCACCCTGTGTCCTGATCTACCTACCTGCCCTGCTGGACTATCCTGCAACCACGCTCATCCTGGT
>VCRD01001065.1:33610-103756 GCA_006783055.1 Trinorchestia longiramus | reverse complement strand
ATTCGGCCTTCACAGGCGTAATTCGGCCTTCACAGGCGTAATTCGGCCTTCGACAGTGATGATGCGGTCCAAGAATGGCTTTGTATCTCGTTCAGCCACCCCTAACTGAGTAATTCTATGCTGCGTACACACATCCATGACAGGTGTCTCATCTGTAGAGTGTCACACCGTCAATGTCTACAAAAACGAGATGAAAATTTCAGGTTATGAGCGTGAAGATTCAGTCGTCACCAATGCCATACGCGATTCATTGGGGTATAATATAAAAACAGCCATTACTTTCGGAACGACCCTCGAATATTTAAAATTGAAATTATTTATGAAGATATCTTTCTCCTACAAATAATTTTGATAAAACTCTGTTTTTCTATTAACCCTGGCTTATAATAAATGAAAAATTGTGTTTTTTCTGTAAAATATTTTCTTTTCAATTTCTGTATTTTGGTAATTAGTATATAGACTGACTTTGTGTAATCGCGTGGTTATACGAGTAAACTAACAAAGAGGTGCTTTTCCATATCCTTATTTATTCGTGCACTGCACCATATACTGACGCAAGTTGAGTGTGTTCTGTGTAGGTGTTGACACCGGACTGTGTTAACATATTGTTGTCAATGTTGTGTGCTGTGTTGTCTTCGGGATACCGACGTGGGTGGGCAAGACTATTCAAGTCTCCATTTAATCGAATAAATTTGATCTTTCTTTTTTTTGTGAAGAATTTCCTAAAATGATGCCTTGTACTAAGAATATTTCTCAGTTTTTATCCCCTGCCTCTCCGTTGGAAGGTTTAAGTTCTTTCATTAATACCTTACAGTTCCCTACCACTTTAGAATCGAGGACCTTTTTATCAGCAGCCCTCGTCTAAGTTCTATATCTGGGTATTTCAAACTCCTTGCGATACCTTGTTCACATTTACCACCTTCACTTGAAGCTGCTTGCTTGTCAAAGGAACTGGAAACGGCACTTCTAGCAAAGTTGTGATCATCAGTATACTAATTTCCTCCATATTGGAATCATCAATTGGTTTTCTTTGTTTTTAAGGGCTGAGAATACATGATTTTAATAAACGTAAATAAAAATTGTTTTGTTTTATGTTACCTATATTCATCACCATCGTGGCCCTGAGTGACCACCTGCAAGGAAAAATTTGCTGTCTCGTGCCTTCGAGCTACGCGGAAGTCGCTTCTACGACCCTTCTTCGAACTCTGGGCCGACAGCATCGATCTAAGTTCTGTGTTCAGCTACTGCACACGAGAGAGTTCATATCAGAGTTTGCTGTTTCAGCAGTAACTGCTGTGAAGATAACAGTCACCACTTCTGACACATCTTCTGTGCAGAGTACGGCAGAGATTCTAGAATCTCGAATTTTGAAGACAAATGAGGCGCTCTGTGCCACAAGGGCAAAGAACCCACCAGCTGAAAAATCAGTTTTCAATGGTACTGATTTCTCACAGGCAAGCTTGATTTAATAATTAATCTTTAAAACTGGACTAAAAACACATTAATATCTACAGAATTGTTATTAGAAATTTCATTTTGCAAACTTTTCATGGCGATTGCTTGAAACGTGTTTTTGGCACCTTTGCCCTTGTGGTACACAACGCATCAAATTTCGTCTCTTTATTTTGTTCGTTTTTACAATGAGCGAATTTCAGTATTTTTAATTAGTGATCAATTCAGAGAAAAATATATTGAATTAACAAAACTGAAGGTTTAGCCTTAAAATCTTAACGTACCTGGCGAAACAGTTTTCTGCCTGTGAATTTTGAACAAAAAAGACTGAAATTCCATCAAGGAGTCATAAAACCTGGATAAATCCAAGTATTATGCCTCTGAAAAAATAGGCGAAAAATTCAGTGGCCTAAGCTTCAATTAAAAAACTTGTGATTTACTTTGAAATTTTGGTTTCATATTTTACAGAACGCATCAACAAAGTGGGCGTGTGCGAAAGAGTCAAACATGTTGACGTCCTAATGGCGAAGGAAATTTTCTCAAAGCAGTTAAAGGTCATCCAGCAAAAAGCAGGTGAGTACTAACTTTCTCTTTCAGCTTTTAGAAGACTGCAGCAGCGTTTGAAGCATCTGCTAGCGGAGCTGGTTCTTCTAGACATGCAGGTGCTGCTGGTCACGCAGTGATGAATATCGCTCTCTTAAGATGTCAATGGCAGACTGAATACAGGGAGTTCTTTGAAATCGGATTCTACGAAAAAAGGACGTACGGCTAACACAGGGTGCGGCAATATTACTTCCTTTTTTCAAATCGCTTAGCTTTGAAAAAAGGAAGTTATGTTGGTGCACCCTGTATATTTTTGCATATTGTGCGTGAAATCGTTCGTCTTATCAAGTTGAACAAGGACACGTTTCAACGGAACATTGTAGTTGTAGGATTCGTTTGTAGGCATTGAAGATTCTACAATTATAAAATTTAGGATGGCATGCATAATAATGTATTCCTTGTTTGCGATGACGCCGTCGAAAGAGGAATCATATGATTCTTTTCAGATTGTTCATTTGCAGCGGTGTAAATTGTCCCTTCAAATCTGTTACAACGGAGTGGCATCAAATCATCGTATTGACTATTCATTTGAGCTTCACACTGCGACGCATGATTACTATCCCAGTAATTTGTACGTATTCACTGTGGAGATTACAGATTGAAAAGATCGACCGCGCTTAGGACATCCGTCCGATTACAATAGAAAGCAACGGCGTAGGATGATGACTCGCGTCTGAAGGGGTTTTCTTACCGAAATTTACCAATATATCTTTCGCTTCAAGCTATATTGAAGCCCAAGATATCATTAACTGACCTTGATCGCTGATAGTTTTGTCCCTGAATAATCTCTTTATTCGGCGCGAAAAAAAAACTTCAAAATTATGAAAAATCGTTATTTCTGAGACCGGTATTTTCGGACTACATACTTATTATAATAATAAAAATCTTCGCCTGTGGGAAATTATAAATGTGTGGTTAACTAAATTTTCAGCATCGTATCTAAAACAGAAATTGTGTTTGAGCCTGAGCTGTGGCAGGATCCAATCGCCAACGAGTGATTGCTCAACTTATGCAGCTACCCCCACCGTATAACGTCAAAGCCAATAAAAATTTTCAAAGAACTGCAATTTTCTATCAAACGCGATAAAAAATTGGGAAAAAATAGTCTGTGCTAACTTTCAAAATGTCGTTCCGTTCTGTCCTTTGAAACCAGGGCTTCAAATCAGCAAGCTTATCAGAAAGAATTAGTAGTGATGTCAGCTACAGCTATCGCTACTAATTTTTTCAACTGGTGATTTCCTTATTTCGGGAAAAATATCTATTCCTCGTACTTTCTATTCAAAACGGATTCAAACGATTTTTTTTGGAAGAGTCAAAGAATTTCAGTTATGTGTAAGGGAATGTTAAATTCTCGCTCCTTTACATCAGCGTGTGTGGTTCATGTTCTATGGGCCTGTTAATGAGAATGTCTTGAATAGTATAAATTTTTCAATACCAGGTTACCTCCCCGCACTATTTAAACTGCAAAATGACTGTTGAAGCAGCACCGACTATTCTAAAAACTAAATTTGCGGAATGTAATTATCTTCCTACTTAAAATATTGACTCTGAAGAAGCTGAATATGTGCTCTAAACAAGGAATTTTTTCTTTTCGTTGGCAGATAAAAAACCTATTAAAGTTTCAGAAGAGACAGTGTCGCCTCTGGCTGGGCCCAGCAAGCTCCCTGTTGTATCACTTGATAACAACTCAAAGAGTCTTGAGAAGCAGCACGACTCATTTACTTCAACAAAGACGGAAGAGACTGCAGAGTCATCGTTGGAACAGTTGCGTGACATCCATTGGTTGCCTTCATGGGAGTATGTCTATATGTTTTTATATATGAAAGGAATAATATTTTTAACCTTCTAATTCCTGTTTTGTTCCTGATATTAATTTTTTCTTAATCTTTTTTTGCAGCGGGAGTGATCCAACTCTTCGGAAGCATTTTATTGAAGAGGAGAAAGCTCTCCGTTTACAGCTTGAAGAAGAGATCAGCGTGTTCATCGAAGTTCCCGAGCTTCATTCTAATTACGAAGAGAAATATAAAGAGTTCATGCTCACGCGAAAGAAAACGAATTCTGCTAGGGACATCGAGGAAGAGTGGAATAGATTTTGGCGTCTTGAAATGGAAGAAACGAAACGCTTGTTGTCGGCCGAGAAGAGGAAAAAATTGGTAGAAAAATTCAAATGTGCTTCTAAACAAAAACAACTTTCTGAATTTACAGATACTTCTTCTTTAGTCGTGCCTCTCATTTTACCTGCCTCTAAGCAAAAACTCAACGCTCGAGAGCAGCTTAATCTTAATCAGAGGCACGATGTTTCTCTTTCTATGCCAAATGATATTCAAGAAGACATTTCTCGTACTAACAATCGTTCATATCGTTCTTTGCAGTTGGGAAATATAAACAGAATTCACAGCACTCGAACAAAAGAAGAAACGAGTGATAGATGTGATGGAGTAAATAACCCACGCATTAGTGTTATCCCTGAATCTCTTTCTCAAGCCACTGAAGCCAGAAAGTCGTCTCGCGTAGATACATTGAGCAATTTTACTATGGAAGATGCGCTTCAATCTCTCATGAATGTTAAACAGTACCTTGGGGTGTTGGGCAGTGCTCTTGAAAGACTGTTCCAAGAAAGCCGGGATAAGGCACCTCCAGGCTATTTTGAACTCTTTCTTGAAAGAGATAACATAACACTGTACAAATTGTGTGTTAAAAAACTTGAAGCTGATCTTCCTATGCTTCAGTCTTCTGTTCTTATGAATTATGAACTAGCCATTTCGTATTTAAATGCTCTACCTAAATATGCCAAAGAGCAATTAGAAAAACTGTTGGAAACCTCCAAGGTTCCCGAAGAGGACAATCATGAACACTTAGGGTTGGATATTAAAGCAGTTGCGAGGGCGACTGAAGGTAAGAGTTCATCATTCATAGTCAATTTTATAAAGTGTACTCTTGATCTTCAAGGGAAAACTGCTACCAAGCATGAATTGAACAAAATTTTCTTGGCTATCTCTGAATTGCATTTCGATTCGTCTATGTCCATGTCAACTGATGACCATAATGAATTAGTTGATTCTGATTGCAGAAGCGTCGTATTTTCAAACTCTCCGAAATCCAGCCCAGATGCAGCTTCTAATATAAAAGCTTTTCCCTATCGTACTCGTAGTTCGCACACTGCTCCACACGAAAGTCAACCATCGAGTACATATGATGTGACCCGGAGTGTTGCGGGTATCCAAACTAGTGAAGGTAGACGAAATGTCGATGATTTCTCAGCTACTTCTCTTGTTAACCGATTGATGAAGGAGCTCGATAGTCATGGAGTGGAGTTTAATTCAAGTGACATTACTCAAGGGAAAAATGTTCCATCTCTCGATCTATATTCTCGTATTGCTGAAAGAATAATTGATACCACTGAAAAGGATTCTTCCTCTGTGGTTGGTCCGGTCAAGCCGTTTACGAAAAATTCTTTCTTGAAAAGTGAAGTACCTTCTGATAACATTTTGAATTCAAATGTTGATTCCCTAAAGCAGGTGGTACGTCATGCGCAAACCTCGTCGAGTACGATCCCCACTCAATCTTGTTATTCAACAAGTTTTGTTCAAGAGAATCAATTACGTGGCAAGAACATCGGTCAAGAACATCAGTCGAAAAATGACTTGTATCAGTTACACTATTCAAAGTCTGGAAATAAATTAGGCAATGAGCATGAAGTACGATTTGGCCAAATCCATTCAGGAGCTTACCAATATCCGGAATGTAATGCAAGACAAATCAATTATCAACTGTACCCATTACCGGAGTGTATGCAGACCAACGCTGGTTTTTCAGCTAATGCTGAATCTCATTCAAGTAACTCCAGACCAGCGCCGCAAGCTAATTTCAATCAAACCATTAACTCTCATAGCGTACATTCTGTTGGACAAGCCTCAGAGTTGCATCTTCAGCCCAATTCTCACAATTCTTATGTTCAGCCAACGATTAAAAGAAGTATGATTGCTGACCAGCAATCTGCTTCCATTCCCTCCAGCCAAATACAAATGCCGAACTGTTCAGGATTCCAAAAGACATGGTTTTCTGAAAAAGTGAAGTCTGTCACGAATCTACCAGGCTTGACTTTAGATATGTTCAATGTACAATTAGCTACTATTCTACGTGATGAAGCTGTTAACTACAAATTTACTCGCTCTGATTTAAGGCTTGTAAAAGAACTTCAAGAACTCGGCTCTTTGGACGTTGATGATAATTTGTTTTTGTCCATTCTGAGGAAGAACTTCGGTGACATATAAGAGGTATGCGAGATACATATCAGAGAAAATATGCCAGAGAAAATCTTTGTTAGTCAATGTGTATATTGGTATGAGTGAAAACCTTACGAGTGTTCATTGATAAGATGATATTTCTTTCGTTATATCAACTGATAAGTTTAGCATTATGTTGAAATAGACCTCTTTCTACATCGCATTTCAGCGTAGTAGTAGGAGAGGAGTCAACATTGTTTCCTGACATTTTTTTGCCCAGTGAAATTTACAATCTGAATTTTCTTGAAAGTCCAAAATATACTATAGAAAATCATGTTAAGTAACTTGAATAAGCTAGTTTATAATACTTTCAAAGCTGATGCTATGTGTCGGGTCCTTGTTATCTACTACTTGAAGTCTAAGTGAACTTGGTAATGATCATGAAGTGTGGTCTGGGCAAATAGCTTGAAATGCTGTACTGATACATGAATGTTCAAAACAACATCCGAGAGAGAATTTGTCTCCATGCCAATTTGGGTGTCTCTAGAATAAATATGTATATTATAATGTACTCGTTTTTCCTTCATTCTATACTTTATGGGTTAAGATTTCGACCACTGACAATTGGTTCGCAGGTAGCCCTTTTTATTTTCTGTAAAATAATTGGAGGGATCTGCTAACTAAGCTGATGTTTCGTTTTGGCTGTTTTTTGTCTTCTTAGTTTAGCTCTTCCTAATAATCTGGAAGCCTGTTTTAACAGCAAGTTCATTGGAAGAATGAATTACAGTTACCTCCTAAGATTAGTCGAAGAAAAGTCAAATGGGTAAGTATATGGGGGACGTATACTGATGTTATTCGTAGTTAAATTGTATGTGGTTCAGCTGAAAGTACACCGTTCTCTCAAATCCGAAATTTTATTTTCAATAAATTGATGGTGCTGCTTGCTCAAAAAAGATCTAGTTTGTTTCAACTATGCACCTATTGCTTCTGAAAAACTTAAAAAAAGATTTCCAATTTTCTGTCCTACTTACTTCTATGGTCCTTTTCGCTTGAAATTTCCTATACGTACTTAATTCTACATTTTATATTGAAACTAAATAACTGCAAAATAAATTACTTGTATGTTATTGATATGATTTGTGTTAGATTAGCTTTTGCTGGAGGCAAGCTACAAAATGGTTAGCACTTGGTTCTACTTGAAAGCAAGCATAAAATATGAAGAGTTAAAACTGAGCGTGTCAGTGTAGCAAACAAGTAACGCTTCCTCCTGATCGCGCTGAAGCAGATGAGCAAAATGAGACCACCTCGTGCAGTGACGGCAGGCTTCAAGTCTCATCGAAGGCCTAGTGTTGCCTTCCTCTAAAATTTTCAGTTTTCGCAATCTTCTCCAGTACTTGCATACCTTGCATGAAAACGTCAACACCCCAAAGCCTTTTCGGGATTTTGTAAGGTGTTCACTCCATCCTACTATCTGAGAGGTAAGTTTTAAATTGAACATATAAATGTGTATGTTTCACTTAGCAACTGTTTTTAGACCATTAATTTTTTCTTCAAACGCGTCTTTCTACGCGCTTTACTTCAAATTATGCCTCTATACTAATTTCGGTAATTAAAAATGTTCTCAACTGCATCAATTCCTAAATTTTTAAAGCTCCCATTTCTTTCTACGAAAGAAGTAGTCCTGGTCTCATAATTGCATAGCGTTACTCTTGTAATCTTACAATGAATGAACGCAATTATTGTGTCATATGTTGTTTAGTATCTAATTTCTTCAAATTAAAGTTTAAATTTGTGCCAATTTGTCTCAGTAGGAATAGGTAATTTCCTATATATTATTATTATCCTACGCACAAAATCAAGATCTAGAATAAATTTTAGTATTTTCATGTTTTCTAGACATAAGCAAATGAAAAGTAACAGCCCCTACTCAAGAACAATAATCGACAGTGGACTTACAATATTAGCCTGGGAAAAGCAGATGCAATAGGGTCGCGCGGGTATTTTTTAATTATGTTTGTTTATTTATACCACTTTTTTCAAATTTACGAACTAATATTGACTTTTTCTCAGCTATGAAGTTTCTACTTCACCTCACGTTAATAAACACTTTCAACGTGCCGTCCATAATAAATGTCTAAGCTAAACGTTTAGTGTCCCTCGTATTTTTACATTGTTTCTAACTTCGTGCAAAATAAGCGCAATGTTACCTTCTAAAATTTACTTTTTCAAAATATACACACAATTGATCAACTTAATGAATGTGTCAATGCACTACTGCCAGTATGTAAATAAATTCATTAGCTTGCACTTCGTTTATATCATTCCTGTTCGGTATACTGGTAAAGCTGTTGTAGAGAGACTGGGATGCGTTCGAAACGAAATAAGCCGTGCTAGGAGGCAATGGTGGTAACATGTTTTTATCAGTTTGGGCTTGGTTTTCATAAGATTTTTTCCCAGCATTTTTATGAAAGATGTATTGGCAATGCTAGTACGATCCGTTCTAGCACGGGCGTCACTTAGTAGAGGCAAAAATTAGCGCTTTGAAAAGCTACGGGCATTTCAATTTATAATGTTTAGCATGTATATCGTTTGTTTAATTATTATCTACAGATATGCGGATAACATTGAATGGCATAATTAAGATGCGTAATGAAATTTATTTAAACTAATTAATATATTTAATTATTTGTCTCTACGTATTTTGTTTGATTAGAAGATGGTTCAAATGTCTTGTGAGGAGTGTCTAGAAGAATCTAACACTGATATTTTTGTTGTAAAATTTAGTACATGGGCATTGCCACCTAACTGCTTTTTTTAGAACACATCCCTGCCGCGGTAGCAGCTTTGCCAATATGGAAAAACATGCATTTTTCTTATTCGCCCTTTTACTCTGAAATTTATTAGGAAAAAATCTGTTACAATTTATGGTGCTGTGAAGTACATCATGTTTGAGAAAATATTTTAACTTGCCAAACTATATCCACTATTAAATGACGTTTTTAAATAGTAATAAAGTTACCTGAATCGTGTTTGCGTGTTGAAAATGGTAATCATGTTTTTGTGATCTATTTTGATAAACTCAACTTCTTCGCCACTTTACAATACAAAATGCTCTTAACTTGTCTCTTGAGTGCGTTGCACGCATCCGGCTTTATCGCGCGCATGGCCAATCTCCTAACATCGCGCAACGAAAACAGATAATCACAACCTCCAGTGAGTGGTCCACTAAACCTCGCGATAATCTGCCTAGCTTACATAACTCGCCCCGAGCATCCGCCGCAGCGCCTATTGCTGTATCCGGGGGTTTTATGAAAAAATTCAGGTCATGTTTACATTATAATTACAAAATGAATACATGCAATATCAATTTACTCCAACCTACTTCTAGAAGTACTCACCGTGCTCTGTCGAATGGCGTTGAGTAGACCACTCTAGCTAGTCAATGATGAGTAATACCGAGATGGAAAATTGTAAATAATATGCACCGTCCTTATATAAGGACGCCCGGAGTCCTATGCAGTTGAATGAGCGTCCCCAAATGAGTACACCCGGAGTAGAAGAATTAAGATCATACGAACATAATCTGATATGACTTCTTGCCGCTCTAACACTTGCAAGTGTCTATCACTGAGGCCTAGGTTACGAACTCTATCTTCAGCGTAAGGGTGACAAGCTACAGAGTTTCTCACCATATTACAGTTCTAAGGATTTTTTCCAGTGCTCAATTTTGTGTATTCTATTTGCACAATTCAGATTATATCGGAATTAAGCGTTTAAATGTCGGACTACTTTCTCATTTAAAAAGTGGCAATTGATGTGATCAATTCCCTTTCTCAATAAATGCTAATCGGTAGCAGAACTAATGGTAATTAAGGCGAGTAGAGCAGAGTTCTATATATGTAAGCCGGATAGCTTTCAAACAACTAAGTAATAAGGTAAACAGCAAAGATGCACTTCATCGTATGACAAAATTAAGCCATCAATATTTATATGGATTAGGCCACCGTTTCTCAACTGGGAACCCGTGGTCGTTTAAGAGGGTCACGTCTTCGACCGGGGATCACGAGCGGACACCATAAAACTGCGAATGCTTGACTTATAGGAAGACAGAGGTCTACGAATGTTGCGCGACTCGTCGGGGGAAGAGCCATTAAAGGTTAAGAAACGCTTAATTAGGGTGTGATTCCGTTGTTCATGCAGGCAGTTAATTAAGCGTTATCATGACGTTTAGATGAAATATGTGAATTTCAGTCCTGCTTTTAATGGTTTATCTTTTTCCATATCTTCACTGTAAAGTACCATGACCTACGATAAAACCGAATTGAACATGCCACATTCGATTGTAAAGGGTGTCCTGCTACAAAAACTTGATTTACAAACAAAACCCTGAAGCAAGTTATATACGTTGCTGAGAAATTCTAGCTTAAAACCAGACCAATCTGCACTTGTATTTGGTTAAAATAATTCTTCGGTAACGGGCAAAGGATTCTATTCTTTATATACATTAGCTGTACTTTCAAATATACGGAAAAAATTGTCATGCAAGTTTTTCCACCGCAGCGTCCACGCTGTGTCTACAATCTGAATATGGAATCCGGTTTCCAATTCAGACGTATTCGTGATCCGGCGTTGGTAGAGGGTGTTTCAAAATTTGTAGGCTTGGGCCTACATGGACTAGTTTTCGAAGCCCCAAATAAACACGAAAAAGAAGAAGAAGAGAATTCGTAGGCGCTAAGGACTCCATGTGGGGTGCTGATCAAATATTTACTTGCTATCTCTAACCCTTTTGCTGCTTAAGACTAATCTTCTGGATCATTAAAACTTGGACCAGTAATGCGTAATTAAGAACAGAGCCGTGGAATTTGCGCTTGTTCATGGGACTAATACGTTCAGTCGTGAATATGTCATACTTCATACTGTTGTACTCGTTATATATGTTTGTTTGGGTTACTGGTGAGCATTTTTGATGACTGACGAAATTAATCTTTTGCAACAAAAGAATGAGCCATACATGTTTGAAAGTAAAATGAAAAACTACAAATACAAATTTCTAATAGGTTCATTTTTTGCTTATCACATTCTTTATCTTTCTGTGTGTGTATTTTTTCAATTTTATAAAGCTCTGTGAAATTTTCTTCACTGAGTATTGTGTTTATTTTCGTAGGTAATAAATTGGCACAAGGGTAACATCGGTGATAAGATTTATGTGACAAATTTTTTCATCTTATTGGGACATCTAGTAGTTCATTTGGTAAGTTAAATAATTTTTTCTTCATTCATAAGTATTAATTTGTAAACTCTGTAAATGTTACTCTGGTTCAGTAATAATATTGTAGTATTTTAATACTGTTGTTTTCCTTTTGGGTGTGCACAGGAGAGACCTGTTCAGTATATTTGGGGAAATTAGTTTTCTTTAAAGGATATGCAGGGTTTCTGAACTTCACACGTGTGATTTGCTAGTAGAATCTGTTTTCTTCAGTGCACCTTGCAGAATTAACACTCCTCAGTAATGTCTTTATTTACTGCAGAATTGACCAGACTTCCAGGAAGCTGTTATGTATTTATTTTGGTAGTTAGAAAAGCTTGTCTTCATTTTTCTGTTTTTCTACTCTCATAACTGGAGTTCTTTGCTAGCAAACTCGTGTATGATTGCAACATTTTTTACCTCATTTTTTATTTTGTTTGGGTGTTAAGTTGCTTCCTGCTGCTGTTGAAACTCTTTGTGTGAATGTGATTGTTAAATTTCCTTTTATGAATTATTTTATCTCTAATAAGATATATTTTCTATTTGATTATGGTGCAGGATTTGCGATCTGAATGTATGTGATATCTTTATTATGGTTCCTGTAGCCTGCTTACATGTCAAATTTTAATGTTTAGAGCTGTTATTTTAATAATCATGTCACATTACATACAGTGTTCTTCTATTATATAATGAAATTTTCACATTCAGTGGTTTTCTACAAAACAGATTTAGTTATTGCAGGATATATATATTTCTGCTTAATCCTGTAAGTTAAAAAAAGCTAATTTTACTGCTTTCATAATGATTGCATGTTTATTGTGCTTTATTTTAGATTTTTAGTTTTCTTGACAAGCATAGTGCTGCTGTGACTCCTGGAGCTCAGTAAATTATTTATGTGACCTAGTAGTCAGTATAAGTTAGTCTTGCTCTTCTGGATAATTAGAAGATGTAGGAGCCAGTGAAAGAAAAAATATGTAAGTAATATATACCTCTCTTAGAGCAAGCACCTTTCTGCTTGGGGACAAAATGCCTAAAAGTTTTTGGGTTGTACAGTCATGCACATGGGATTGGAGAATGAAGCTGTAGCATAGAGTGCCCTACTAATAGTAATAGGATATTTTGAGTCAGCATTACTTACTTGTGTAATTGTATGTAATGAGTACCATGAAATGATCTAGATACTAAATGGGCAGTTTGTAAATGTTTGATTGTATGTAATGAGTACCATGAAATGATCTAGATACTAAATGGGCAGTTTGTAAATTATACCTGTTCCTATTATTACTATTAATATCTTTGTTAAATGATTCAAATTTTAATAGCATACTTGTAACAAAGGTTAAATGAAATTCTGCTCAATTTTTGTATTGGCCACAATGTATTGATAAATTCTTATGAAAGTACAGATATAAAGAACTGTAAACTGAGTTGTTTTTATCAGCATATTTGAGTTGGCTGTTCAGTTGCATACCCAATTGATGAAGAAAAATAACAAAGTGCTGTGGATTTGCAGTGATTTAGTAGCTTCTACTATCTCTTATGTACAATCGTGAAATTGTGTCCAGTATATAGGAAAACACCTATAATTATATCTCATTTATGAATCAATTGAAGAAATCTATAGACTATCAAGAGTTAAGTATGTGAGTAGAAAAATTCTGTGAAAAATAGTGACTATTTCAAGTTTCCTAATGATTTTCTTTTTTTTCTGTAAAAGCAGTTGTAGTTTCTGTTAAGTACAATCATAAATGAAGTGTTGACAAAGTATAGTTACAATAATGTGGATACTTTAGTTTTTACATTTATGTTTCCAACTACTCCTTTTCATCTAATCCTTTTCATCTAATCCTCCGGTTTATGGAAATTATTATAAAAAGAATTTATTAATGGGATTCTTATTCGATGTCATAACTAAAAAAAAAAAATCTTGATAGAGAAAACAAATCCTAATGTTTGCCTTTTTCAAGTGACAAATTGAATCATTTTGCAACTAAACAATAATTTATGATTCAGTGAATACACACTAATGAGGAGATTTTGTTCTGTTTGACTACTGGCCATGAGGTTAAACCTAACTTGTGCCTGTGGGTTAAACCTAACTTGTGCCTGTGGGTTAAACCTAACTTGTGCCTGTGGGTTAAACCTAACTTGTGCCTGTGGGTTAAACCTAACTTGTGCCTGTGGGTTAAACCTAACTTGTGCCTGTGGGTTAAACCTAACATGTGCCTGTGGGTTAAACCTAACATCACCAGCTTGATCGACTGGTGAGCGAATATGCTTGCGAGCGGGAAGACCCGGGTTCGAATCCCGCGGCCGACATGGTTGACACAGCTGGAAATACGGCATGGGACTTGGGTAAAACAACTGAATAATTATCGAAGTAATTATCCGACTCAAGAATGGGCCAGAAGGTTCGTTCCTATAGCCTCATTCTATTCTATTCTATTCTATTCTATTCTATTCTATTCTACTCTGCTCTAGTTTTGTTCCACTCTGAAAAAAATTATGGTCCTATTTGTTTATAGGCTTAGAATGTTTCTTATCAATCCTGATTTATTTTTCAGGATAAAGCCCTTGACATGACTAGCCATGAAACTCGTCTAATAGGGACTCCTATGAAGGAGTCCCCAGACTTAGAATTTTCTGTTTCTCCTGATGAACTGGCACTTCTGGATGATGATGATTGCAATGACAATAAGCTAACAAACAGGCACTCAAGATGCATGGATTCTATGTCTAGCTCTCCAGGTAATTTATCTTATGTAATGTTAATTTGTCTTATTGCTGGCCTTGTGAATTAAGGTCCTGTATGCCAGCTTGGTGATGTACTTACTTGATTACAGGGTTCAATTATTAGTACTGAGCTCCAGTCAACTGGTCTCAGGCATGTCTTGCTCCTTTTACAAAATGACAGGTACAAAAAAAAGGTATAAATATTTTAAAAGTTCATGACATGGAACTTATTCTTTATATGTGCACAACTAGAAGAAATTTGCATTGCGTTGTGCATTCCAAGTGATGCAAGATGAAAAGTTGCAAAAAAGGGGAATTTTTGACAGCACAAATTGACAGGAAAAAGATCAATTGTGATATAGGATTATCTGAAAAAAAAATGTTGCTAGTCCATTCAGAATTGATGGTGATCAAATTTGATGACTATAGAGTCTTGTGTGTCAGCTACTGCTGCACTTTACTTCATAAAAACAGCACTTTTCATGCATGGAAATGTTCCTTTTCATGCTTGTGCAGAGAGAAGAGTTTAGTTCCATTGCCACCCTAAACTTGTGTAATGGAGGTATATATGTCTGGCACTAATTGTAAGAAGCATTTCCTGATGTAGTACTAAACTCATTTCATGGTCATGAAGCTTGCAATGGTTACTGAATTTGTGATGAATAATATCCTTTGAATCATGAGAGAACAAATGATATTTTAATGTACCTTGAGGAATTTTCACATTCCTTTGAAATGATCACATTGTGCTTACAATATAAGAGCAAAACTAAAGAATCAATTATTTTAATCTCATTACTTTTTGATCCTCACAGTCACAATGATCATTAATTTCCAAATAATTTAATCAATACTTGCCATTCAGCTCAACTATGCCATTTTACTTGCATGTGTAACCAGAGATAATCCATGTAATTTTATGAATCAATTCAGTATTTAAAGAATCTGTTTTTTACAATTTTATCAGGGCTTAAATTGATTTTCTGATTACCTTGTATGCAGTTCAAAAATTTAGCTTACTGGCTCTCAATTTCTGTCTGTACAGATCCCCAAGAGCATTCGAAATCTAAGGACCCTTCAGAGCCTTCACCTGGTGCAGAGGATTCTTTACATTCAAGCATCACATCCAAGCGCACCCCTATTGTGTTTGATTTGCCCAGCCATGCTGTGGAGAATGGTGATCTTCCTGACAGCACAGCAGGAGAAGACCTTTCATTGATGCCTTCTGAAGAAGTAGATTTTCCTAAAACATCAATACCTTCAGAGACATCAGTAACATCAAAAGCACATGAGCAAGTTTATAAAGGAATTGAAGTTATTCAGGGACGTCGCAATGATGGTATAGCTGTGTGTTCCTCTACGTCATCCACTTCATGTAGTGACAAACTCGGGGCAGTGAAGGCTGTTGTATCTGCTTCAGAAGTGCAGCGACCTTATGTCATTCGGCAAAATTATTCATCATTAAACTTCATGCCTCCTGGGGATCCCTACTCTGTGCAGCAAAGTTTCCAGAGCCCTGTAGGTGTATATAGTTCGAAATACTTGCCTCCTCGGCCTCCCTTTCCTGTGTACCCTAATTATTCCCCTTTTGTGCCAGCACTGGCTCCTCAAATAGCCCCCTTCATGCCTCCTCCTTATCGTGGTTCTTGTGCTTCCTTTCCTGTGGTTTCAGCTCATCCAAGTTCTGCATATTCCTCAGTTCCCCCCATTCCTACCTTGCATCTTCCTCCTCCTTTCCCTCCTGTCACCCACAGCAGCTCTGTAGTACCAGCTCCTCAAGTGCCAGTCAACTTCCTGCATACAACATCACTACCACCACCTCCACCTAATAAACCTTCTCTTGCTATGCATGTCTCACCTCCATCATTAGTATCATCTTCTACTCCACTATTAACAAATGTTAAAAATACTACAAACAACAGCACTGATGCTACAAAGTCTGCTCCACGAGGGGCTATGAGTAAATCTGAATTTCCTCATGTATCTTCGAACCTAATCCTCATTCCAACCACTAATGAATCCAACACTCATCCCAACTACAATACTTCTAATGGCCAGGCACACTCAACTGCATCCAAGTCATCAGCTGGAATAGCTTCCAGCTCCTCTTCTGCCAAGGCTGCTGAGGGGCTGAAGTTCTGCATTTCCGTGGAAGATGTGTTCCGCTACATGCAGGCTTTGGAGCTCAAAAAAATTCTCAGCATCTTTGGCAACGTTAAGCAATATAAATTTGTGCCTGGGACTAGCTCTACCCATGGTGAGCGCTCTTTTGTTAATCGTTACTGCTGGTATATTGTGTACTTACTCTTTGTATTTTTGTGAAAGTTCTCTGTGGATACCTAAGATGTCTTATTGGTTTATATATAATGTTCTACTAATACTAGACATTTAAATGTAACAAACACTACACTTTTCAAAGCTCAACGTACCAGTGCTTTATGTGTAGCTGTCTGTCAGTACTTCTTTTGGTATTGAAACTACAATACTGTATTGTCAGTAACTTTTTAAGCACTGACTTAATCATTTTAATTTAAACCACTGACTTACCATCTGAATTGAAATCACTGACCTAATCATCTACATTTTTAGTACTGACTACTAACGTTTTATTTTGGAACACTAAAATTATCGTCTTGAATACTGTGCAATTTATATATTCCGAAAGTGTGTGAACGATATTCATAAATATGTGAAGCCTTCAGTAATTATGCCATAACTTTCTTTGATGGCCATCTCGACTTCTATTAGAAAAATAATTCCGTAGGAAAATTTACGTTGGAACCAAGTTTGTAGTATCAAATAATTGGGGAGCTTTCAAATCTGCTTCCCTGTTGAAACTCTTGTAGAAATAGAATTAATTTGGATCAGAGAAACTAAAGTTCTCTACTCATGGTGTATTTCACCGAATTACTGTTTTATTTAATTACAATATGCACTCTTAACCATTAGTTGCTTGTGCAAGGCGGTAGGACTACAGTTGGTGTCAATTGAAATCCTGTTGCTTTTTTATGACTGATTTTACTGTTACAGTTTAACGACTGTGCTATTATTTCCTTATGATTATTTACCGTTACTTCTCTTACGATTGTGTTGCTTGCCTTAATGTTAAAATTCCATGCAATTGCATGGATTTTGGAAGCATCGTAAAATACTTCATCACAAAAGAAGTTGGATCACTGTGATGTAATGCAGTGTGAGTGGCTGTGCAGCGTCGTGTGAAGCACAGATGCAGTACGGCTACCAGGTGCTCAGGGCTGCTCGTATCCTGTCCTTGCTGACGGTGGAAGGCGTGAAGATGAACGCCACGGCCGCCACCACCAACGTCACCGTCGACAACACCTACTCAAGTGAGTGGCACTTACCTGAGCTGCCTGTAGGGCTGTCACGAGCTTCCTTGAACCAGTACAGCAGTGGCTTACTTACGTCTGCTAAGTATTTTCATTTAGATTCTTACAATACTGTGATACTTGCGCCTCTGGATGTTGCAGTGTGTGGAGTTCGTTTTTTTAGTTGTGTCGATTTTAACATTAGCTTGATGATGTTGTGGGGGCCAGTGCTATGAAATAGGGAGATCCTCTCTGAACGAACTTTTTTATAATTTTTACCATCATGATCTAGAGAAAAAGCCCGGGTATACCATTCGTTTTCTCTATACCAACTGCGCAAAACAATCATTATTAAGGTTTTAACAAGGAAATATGACAATTATGCTCCCTTGGATATAAAATGGTCGTTTCTGATGTACTGGATGAAAGTCTGATTTCAGAGAAGATGTGTTCGTGTCGGTGTCCTGCATAGCCCTTGTAGTTTTCGAGGCACGCAACTGTGTAGGGATAGGGTTGACATCAGAGGCGAAAGTCTGAAAGAGTTTAATACCTACAAAGTCATGCGTTGAGACTGCATGATGTCGATTGGCTTCTTAAGTACGCTGGCACCTGATTATTCTCTTGAATTCAGTTCAATAAAAGTGCATTGCTTGTGTAAGAGACAAAAGACTTAGTGTGGTGGATGGGCAGAAAATAGTGTGTTTTTAATGATTCATCTAATCGTAAAAGCTCCATGCGAGTCCTGGGTCATGATGAAGTTAACACGTTGCCTCCGATTGCCTGACTGGTGTAAATCTTCACTTTGTACGCATAGTCACTAGAAGTGTCTGAAAAAATTACAGAACCTAACCTAAGTGGTACGCATACGTACCACTTCGGAGTCAACGTGTTAAGTAAAGTAATGGTGATGATTTTTTTTGTGTTCGTTGTCCATGTGATTGATCCGTGTCGAAGGAGGTGACAGGAGTGAACCAGCAGGAGTTGTTTCTGCCACTGATGACAGAAAACGTGGGCTTGGGTCTGAGTCATTTTTATCACCTGTCATTTATGAAGGCGAAGAGTCCAAGTGTTTAGTTTGTTTTAATTTTGCAGATACTACTATGAACATGGATGTGGAGTGCATGGTAACCGTTGGCAACTTCCTGAAGGGGACAGGCCACAATTTCAGATGGGGTGAGTACCGAGGTGTAAGAATTCTTTACTCAGCTATTGTAGGTAAAGGATCTTCGTTGCACATATGTATGTGTTCTTCTATTTGGCCTAAGTGTCTAGCTTTCGAATTTTATCTCACACTGAGAAAAAATTGATATTCTTTGTCAAGTATTATACAGGGCGTGGCAACATAACTTTTTTTTTTAAATATAACTTTCTTTGAAAGAAGGAAGTTATGTTGCCGCATCCTGTACATAGGTGTGAGAACAACTATCCTCTTTCGGGTTCTTGACTATACCAACTACGGCACAACACTTCAGCTAGCTGACATCATATGACTGCATGTAGGGGCTTCAACTATTTTTCAAGTCAATAAAAAGTATCTGTGTATGATCATTGTAGGATTCTTGTAGCTTAGTCGAATAGGAATGCTGCAAGAGGACAGTGTTTGTGTGATGTGATCTCCATTTCACTTATATTTCTCTTCACAATATTGATAAAGTACTGCAACTGCTCCACTTAACAATATCAAACTTCTGCTTAAGCTACACATGTGTTTTAAGATATGCCGTAAAATGTCTTTCTGGTTAGCAAAGTTAACTGAAGTTTGTCTGGATAACAAAGAGAGCTGTGTTTGTTTAATGCTTTGATTCACGTCCTGCAGAGTCCAGCACCAGCTGTGAGAATGCGAGCAGCTCTGTCAAGTGCCTTGCTGACACCCCTAAACTTCCTGCCAAGGTTTGTGTACTAAAGAGGCGTAGGTGTTGAAGAGGTAAGTGGGAAAGTCTTAGACTCCTCACAATAAAATAGAGAAAGTTGAGCAGATCGAATGTATTCCTCAGCTGTACGAATTTTTTGCTGAGGTTCTTTATATAGTGTAATTATAATCATTATTTTGAAAATGTATCAGGCACAAACGGGGTGAAGTTCAACAGTTTTTTAAGGCTGAAAAATTATAAAATAATTGTGTTTTTGCTATGTACAGATTGAAGCTGCTGCAGCTCCACCCTGTGGTAACTTGATCAAAATCAAGCTGTCTTTCGTGGACACGGCGACTACCTCTACTACCACCAGTACTTGTCCAGCGACTGCAATTCTGCCTCAAACTAACGAAGTCAATCCCTTCACAACAGCCACAACGTCGGTTTCAACCTCAATCAGCTTTTCAATATCAACTAGAACTTCCATCAACATTACACGCTCATCAACCGCTGCAACGAACTCGACCGCTGCTTCTGAAACTGTGCCTAGTCAATTGAAGACCTCTACTTCTGGAACTGAAACTAGTGAATTAAAGATAGCATCTTCTCCAAGAGGTAGACCCAGCCACCAAGACATACTCAAGTCAGTTCAGACCATCAGCCAACAGATGAACGATCGTCAGTCGCGGATCAACAAGGAGCTCGAGCACGTGTTGCAAAGTGAAGATCTGCCTGATCAGGGCCCTCAGGAGAATTCTAAAAACGAACCTGACGCTACACAGCAAAGGCTCCTGGTTACCATCAGGTGGGGCACGAGCAAGTTTGCCTCAACGACTTTTACTCAAATTGCTGAGCTTCTTCGTGCCCACATCGTTCAGAGATCAGGTGGTGAGTAGTCGGTGTAGGTTTTGACTAACTTTCTCTTGAATTAGGGAGCGGCTTGCATTACAGAATAGAAATCTATGCGGCATCGTGGTTTAATTTTATGGGGGAACATCGGGTAGTAGATCATGAGGTGTATCCTTATACTTCAGGTGTTGAAATGAAAGTTTAAGAATGTTTTTTTTTGTGAAGCAAGCATTTAGTTAAGGTGATGGCGAAGGAAACCTTTAGAATAATTTAATATGAACGTTTCTAGCATAGATTCATTTTCAGCAAAAATATCAAAGCTATTGAGATTCTAACACAATGGTGGTTTTGTTCTGCAGTTGTAGTTCGCATTTTCTACTTTCTTTGAAGAGGTGAACTTTGTATCGTGTTGAAAGAATCTTTTATCATGTAGTCAGTGTGTACATCTCTCAATTTCTGTCTTCAGATTATAATTTCTTCTCATATTGCTTGACCTCTCTGTTTTAACGATTATATGTATTGTCAACTGCAAACTGCGATGGAAAATGTTTCGAGACATTTCCTTCCTGTCACAAGATGATGGATGGAACTTAAGAAAAATGTTGTGCTGGTCTCTTCGGTCTACGTACTGATTACTTGGGTCTTTGTAAAATTAGCTTGACGATGTTTTATTTTTTTTGTCCTATGTAGACATTTTTCGGTTCATACCTTATGCCTACAACACAATATTCGTCCAAAAACCGATTTTCCTTACGAAAAAGCTTAGCTTACTTCACATACTTTCAGCACTTATTTTAGTTTGAGGATCATATTTCTCAATATCTTGCGGCAGAAAGCGTATATGTTGAGAAAAACCAATGATCTCACTCCATCATATCTAAGTAGTTTTACAACGGTAGATATGGGCTCTATAGTGCTTATCCAACACTGCGGTGATGCCTGAGTACGCTGAGGTCTGTGGCTGTAGATTTTGATACCAACTGGTTTAGATCCCCGTTTATCGTGGGTATTATGGACAGCAAACGCCGCGTCTAAAGTGAGGGGAATGCAGATTGGGGCTTGGTTGGAGCTTGGCGCAAATTAACAAAAAAAAGCCGATAGCTGCATACCAGCGGGGGCCGCGTTATGAAGCCACGATTAGCTGGGGCTTACAGTACACGTCATTGGCTCGGAAATGTAAGTGCTGTCACCACCATGTCCAGGCTGTGAGCTGCTGGTTGAAGATCTGGGCATCGCGGAGGCCGTGGTGGTTCACCTCGACGGGCACAGGCTTCTGGATGCCAAACTTGATGCCGCCCTCTCTGGCAGACCTGAGGGTGAGTGTCCCTAATGTTAGGGTGAATAGCCCTTATTTTTAGGGCGAGTGGCCACTAATTTCAGGGCGAGTGGCTTCTAATTTTTTCAGGTTACTTTAGGACTCAGGGGAGGCTACTCAAAAACTATGGGTTGGAGGGGCGAAAAAAGTATGGACACCATTTTATTATTTCAGCAACTTGGACATTCAATATGCATACAATTTATTCATATATGCATATGGTATGAATAAAAATTTTCTTTCAGGTTAGTGTTTTGTACGATAACTTTCATCATTAATCAAAACTACTCAGGTTCAACGATTACATTGAGTAATAATTCAGTAGAGAACCTGTTATAATCAGACAATTACTTCCCTGCTTTTAACCTTATACTGTATCACTGTAACCTCCGTAAACCTTGTATTACTGTGCTAATCAAGCGATTTCTTGTATCACTGTTGTATTTCATATCGATCATGTTGAGACGCCTGCGTATCTGAACAGAGGGCGTGGACACGACAATGAAGGACGTGTCCCATGACCGCCTGCTGCAGGAGGTGGACCTGGAGTTGGACACCCACAACAGCAACGTTCAGTGGGAACTGCGCCGGCGTGCAGACCTCGGTAACTAGAATACCTTTTTCTGTGTAGGCATACAGACCTCGTTAACTAGAATACCTTTTTCTGTGTAGGCATACAGACCTCGGTAACTAGGAGACCTTTTTCTGTGTAGGCATACAGATCTCGGTAACTAGGAGACCTTTTTCTGTGTAGGCATACAGATCTCGGTAACTAGAATACCTTTTTCTGTGTAGGCATACAGACCTCGGTAACTAGAATACCTTTTTCTGTGTAGGCATACAGACCTCGGTAACTAGAATACCTTTTTCTGTGTAGGCATACAGACCTCGGTAACTAGAATACCTTTTTCTGTGTAGGCATACAGACCTCGGTAACTAGAATACCTTTTTCTTTGTAGGCATGCAGACCTCAATAACTAGGGGATCTTTTTCTGTGTAGGCATGCAGACCTTGGTAACTAGGATACCTTTTTCTATGTAGGCATACAGACCTCGGTAACTAGGGGACCTTTTTCTGTAGGCGTGCAGACCTTGGTAACTAGGATACTTTTTTCTGTGTAGGCATGCAGACCTTGGTAACTAGGATACCTATTTGTGCAGTTAGGCAGACCTCGGTAACTAGGGTACCTTTTTTGTGTAAGCAGGTAGACCTCGGTAACTAGGGTACCTTTTTGTGTAGGCATGCAGACTTCGGTAACTAGGAGACCTATTTGTGCAGGTAGGTAGACCTCGGTAACTAGGGTACCTTTTTTTGTGTAGGCAGGTAGACCTCGGTAACTAGGGTACCTTTTTTGTGTAGGCATGCAGACTTCGGTAACTAGGAGACCTATTTGTGCAGGCAGGCAGACCTCGGTAGCTAGGATACCTTTTTCTATGCTTGTCTGGTTACCTGGGCTGCAAGAATCGGCAGTAATGTTGACTTTTTTATCAGTGTTACCTTCGCAAATGCATCGTCTTGGCGTTTCTGTTTTTTGCAGCTGCGTTTGTTACTGTTACTTGCTTCATTTCTCGCTTATTGGTGCTAGATCAGTGGTTCCCAACCTTTTTGTGATCAAGTACCACTTGGAGGTCCCGTACAGTCGCCGCGTACCACCTGGTTCCAGAGAAACTAAATTTGATCAGTTATCATTGTATTTCCATAATTGTACAAGTAGAACACGCAAATCAACTAAGAAAACAACTCAATATGTAGTATTAGTTGCTATTATGTTGTATTAGTTGCATTTTATCTTACTTAATGCGCTAACAATTACTGCATTAAGTAAGTGTACTGTTTGAATTTAACGGTGAGCCGTTGGGACAAGGTGGGTGGCGTGTATCAACAATTGCAAATCTTGGCCAGATTATCCTGTGTTAGGCAGTAAACATTTGTGTGAAGTATAAAATAACAAAATAAAAATTGTTCATGATCCTGAAAGTGTTCGCGTACCACTAGTGGTACGCGTACCACAGTTTGGGAACCACTGTGCTAGATGATTGTGGATAATGACCAGTGTGGCAGATTTACGTCTTGGTAAAAATTGAAGACATTGATCTGCATCTGATTGATTGTGGTTGGTTTGTGTTATGATGAATCTATGATTTCATTGCATACTTGGTAATGTAAATAAGTAGTGTAAAGTTTATTGTGTGAACCTACAGGTACTTAAGTATCAGGTAAATTAGTCCACACTTGAACTAGAAATTTAGTGCTCTTATTCAGGTATTTTTTTGCTCTTACATATGAATAGGTATTAGATGAAGCCACAATACAGATGTTGATGATTATATTTATTGAGAATTCCAACACTAGTGATAAAGGTAAAAATAATGACGGTATTAGTGATGATGACCATAATGTTGAGCGTGACCGGACAGCCCTGGACGTGTACACGTACAAGGTGGATGAGTGCACGTCACAGTGCAGCAGCCGACACTGCCACGACTACCACACCGACGATGACAGACGGCGGGATCCTCGTCTTGTGGAGTACAGGTGTGTTTATTTCAGTTATTTCTTCTTTCTTGGGATCTTTCTACTCTCGATCTTATTTTTTTTTTGACCCATTTGTTTGTTGTGAAACATTCTTGCGTTGGACCGCTGCTGACTGGTGGATCACAGTATGACGAGTTGAGTTTGAAAATGTTTTATTTTGCTCCCAAGCAGTGTTCAGGAGCCCTAAACTGGCTGTTTATATACTCATAACGTATACATGGTCTTGCTAAGTAACCGTCAATTGTTTGCGTGCAAAAATATATTTGGTATAAAATAATTATCTGAACTTATTAGCCTGTTTTTCACGCGACGGCTATATGATGTACTGTAGTGTGGGATGTACAGAAATGTACTAAAGGCAAGTGACTTTCAGACCCCAGTACTGCAAGGACGGGACTGGCTGCCTTGCTAGGGAGTTGTGCCCCATGGCACACACCAGGCACGAGGAGATGGCACACCCTCGTGTCTTCCGTTCCTCTGTCTGTGTCACCAGCTGCCCCGCTTCCACGGACGTGTGTCTTCTTGCCCATCCTTGTAGGGCCCATGTGCAGGGTGCGGCAACATAACTTCCTTTTTTGAAAGGAACTCTTTTTGAAAAAGGAAGTTATGTTGCCCTGTATTTAGGGTTTTTTTGATTGATAGAAATAGGTTCGATTAGCCCTGGTGCACTGAACATGGGTATAGTGTGGCCGAGGCTAGTGAAACTATAGCCATGTTCAGTGCTCTAGGGTTAAATAACTTTGTTATATTTAGCCATTTGAATCGACATTCGTGTTATTTAGATATGAAAAAATGAAGTTCTCTGCTCCAGTACACATACAAGAATTGTTTGGTAGCCTAAGTACATGAGCTAATAATTGTTGTACACGAGTATAAGTGTCTTTTTTAATTTATATAAGTGCGCTTTTGGGACAAATACAACCCTATAGGGTTTTTGAAAACGTCCTTGGGGCATCTACATCCCAGTAGATTTGAAAGGGCCAATTAACTACAATTGCATTGGTTAACGGAAATGGCAGCACCATTTATCTAAGGGGTTATGACTGCGAGTGTGAACCTATGGTGTGTCCATCCTCTAAAAAAGAAATTTTAGGTTTATATCATGGATTTTACACACGTGTTTTACCATATATCGCACCGTGTATTTTTACTCTACCAAGTAGCTTAAGAAATTAACTAACATCAATTTCTTAATTTTTGCTTTAATTTCAGTATACCACAGCTATAAAAATTTTAAACACTTTGTAAAAAATTTGGAGTATCAAATTTCCTGTTTTTTTTGTGGGCTGCCCTGTATACTACATATGTGCCAAAAAAATAAACGTTTTATCCTTTACTGAAGAGATATATCTATATGAATTATTAGTGAATAGATTGCTGGATTTCCAGCGCTCTCATAATTGTATTATAGTTACACAGCAGTTGTATAACTGTTGTGCACTTTGGGTTGTATCTCTAAGACCCATTTCTTCCAAAGATTGGCAGGTTTTTTGATTGAATTAATTTCTTTTTTTTGATTTATGTGAGTACATACTTTTGAAATGATAGATGATGATCCAATACTATTTATTTGCATTAATACTCAATTGCATCTTTGAGCCATCGATGTTATTTTCTGAGCTTTCCTTTGATACTCATTGAGTCACTATAGATGTCCTTGCATGTGCGCAGCCACAGCAGAGGTGCTTTATCACCCCAGCTGGAAGGACTTGTACGTGTCGGGGGTGCGGAACACATTCAGCTTCTTCACGGGAGCAATCCGGAGCCTCTACAAGAAGCGACAAGAGTGCACAGGTCAGTAGGCTTACCGGTATAAATATTACCTAATGTTTTCTAGCATGTGTTCTCTTGAGTGCTCCTAGAGGTATATTGCGAGGTAAGTTATAAGATGGGCGAGTATTATGTAACTTACGAATTATTTAACATACGAATGGTCATTTGGTTCAGATTTCTGCCCATGGACTGAACCAGAAAACATTCGTATGTTGGGCGGAAATCTGAACCAAATGACCATTCGTATGTTGAATAATTCGTAAGTTAGGATATTCGTACGTCGAGATACCACTGTATCATGAGACATGTTATGAGATATACTATAAAGTATACTATAAGATATACCATAAGATATGTAGAGCTGTACTAAGGGCAATGTACGTTCGGATCCCAGTAGTGCAAAGGGATGATGTACAGTATTTGTTCATTATTCTCTTTATCCCGTGGGGAATAGAATTTGAATCGTTTACGCTGCCACAACTGCATCCATGCTATTTCTACGAGGATGACCGCCAGCTCTCCCTTGTTTACTCCCTGCGACGCCATGTATTGTGGTGAAGGATGAACAAAGAATTCCGTTTCATAGTTATTGAGTTTATCTAGCTGTTCGTGTACTTTTTATCTGATCATTTATAATTGTGAGGTGCTTGTTGTGCACCTGTGGTTAAACCAGGAATATAATACAGTGGTACCTCGACACACGATTATCTGAACTCACGAATTATTTAACGTCCGAATGGTGATTTGGTTCAGATTTCCGCCCATGGAAATCTCAAATTAAAAACTTTCGTATGTTGGGCGGAAATCTGAACCAAATGACCATTCGTATGTTAAATGATTCGTAAGTTAGGACATTCGTATGTCGAGGTACCACTGTAGCAATAATAATAACTAGCAGAAACCCGTGTAGATTACACAATTTTAATAATTAACTCGCTTCCAAGCATATGAGGTTAAGTAAGAAGGAAATGTATTTTATAGGCATTCTTTGATATGGAAAGATTCCTGAAACAATTACTGTAATTTTAAATCAAATTTTTATGTAATGCGAAGTTTTCATATTATTCAGTTTACGTTAGGGTAAAAATATAATTTTGTAACATACAATTTCTAATGTTGTCTCGGTAATTTCTTGCTTCATGATTATCACACTCCAACAATCTTCGAAGTAGTAGAGGGCATTCTTGTAAAGAGGGCAAGTGAACTTTTCCATTGTGACAGCAATTTAGTAGCTCTCTTCGAAATCTAAAAACAGAACAGAAGCGACATATGACATTCATGAGACCTATATTAAATTGTTTGTTATTTATTTGAATTGTGTTCAGCCTTCGTCCTTGGTTTCGTGCTCTTATATTTGAATTATGCTCAATTATCTCTTCTTGGCTCATATTCGCTCTTCTTTCCTGGTAACGATTTCTTAAATCGTTCAAGTAAACATCTTTCCTCTTGAGTCATGCAAGCTCTCTTTCAGCTGCTGTATTCCTAGCTTCCACCAATTCATGCTCTCTATCCGTGGCATTCATATTTTGTCTTTTTCGTACCATAAAGTTCCTGTTCATATCTCGAATAGATTGCCTTTCTTCCGTTCTTAATCTATCTCGAGATCTTCTTTGTCTCTCTCTCGCTAATTGTCTCCTCCGCTCCATTGTGAAGGGCGAACGCAGTGTGAGTAGTTTAATAAATAATGGGATGATAATATTTATTGGTACTATTCACAATCTCGTTAACTGATTAGTTACTAATTATTCTTCATGATCTCTCGCCACAAAGTCAAATAATTATTGTTCTTCTTGATCTCCAACCATAAGGGCAAATACGACCCTTTATATATAGTATCTTCGTAGACACGATACCGCCAGTCACGGCGCCTTCATAATAATGAGGAGCGTTATACACGAACTTAGTTTTAACTCATTCACTGCGTATAGTTATTTAAGCAGTATTCCCTGTTTACACTGTTGGTACACGAGTGTACCTATACGCAGGGAACGTGTTAAGCGTATTAATATATAGATAATTGTGATGTGCAGAGTTGTCAGTGCTGCTGATTACGCCTCACAGTCGTGTGGCTGGCGCCGCTGTGACTGTGGCTGCTGGTGTGGCAGAGCGCCACAAAATCAAGCTCGCCACAGTCTGCTCCGGAAACGAGGACATCAGTAAGTCCTCGAAGGAATTTTGCTAGTTCAGGTGTTAGTCCTATAGGAAATTACGCTAGTTCTGAGGTCAATCGCCGAGGGAATTACACCAGTTCAGATCCCGTTTTGTGTATACACGATCAGGAAACTTCTACTTCACCTGTAACGCTAATTACCATAAAACCATTAATTTGTATTTACCTTACGCGTGTTTTTTTGGTTTTTGAACTTGAGATAGTCCTAAAGATATATAGTACCAAACAAGCATGTAATCTTAGTACAAAATTGAAAAGTGCTACTCTTTTTCATTTGATTAAATAGAGAGTATCAGGTGTAGACACTGAGGAGAGTATCAGGTGTAAATGGACGCATGTTGAGCCTTTCAAGAAAAAAAATGATCATAGTAGGGTATTGTGTCAAACCTTTGCTACATGATGTATTTACACACTACGGTTATGAAATACGGCACCATTATTTCATTCCTTTAATCCTAATGTGCTATTATTAGAGTTTAATCGTTTATGCACTGTATATTATGTATTATTTACAGACTTGTGGTCGTAAATACGAGTGGCTGTACATCGAGCAGGTCGCAAGTCGAATGGTACTTGGCATGTACAGGGTGCGGCAACGTAACTTCCTTTTTTCAGAGCAAAACGCATTTAAAAAAATTCAGTTATATTTTTTCAAAGTAAAACGCATTCATGTAATCTATTCGTGTGTGCTGAAGAGCGTGACGTTTACTAATTTCGGGAGCTCACAATATCTTCCATCATTGATAGAAAGGGGCTAAATTTATTCTCAGAGGCACATGTTTGTTTCAAAAAGAATAAGTTCTACCTTGAAATGTGCTATCAAATTCTTTGTATATTTTCTAGGAAGGCTAGTCGAGTACTCTTATTAAATTTGTAAAAAATTTGCCAACATCCTGAAAAAACCTGTTTTCTAAGACGAATATATTGTAAAAATATTGATAAATGTTTCTCTAATATTTCCACTGTTTGTCTTCTTTTGTGAATATTTTATTAATTGTATGCTTATGCGCAGCTCTGAATTCATTAATAATATGTGGTTGGACAATTACCCAGGCCCTTCCTCAACCCTTTAACCCTTTAGCGACGAATTTGTTTTTCTAGTTTGTACGTGTAAGCTCACAAAGACCGTCTGTACACTGATGTAATGAAGCACGCTGAGAGCCAGGCAGCCAAAAGAACGACGCTGTAACATGCCGCCGCGTTCAAACCTAGTAGCAACCTCATATTGCTCACTGTTTAATTATTAGAACAATTCTCCCCAAGACCGTGAAAGGCGACCGAATAGTCTACTTGGTCGCTAAAGGGTTAAAGTACTACAGGGACGACTCAGTCCCAGCTCATTTTCTTCAAAACAATATATATTTTGCTCATATTCGTTGCCAGTGACTCAGATTTCTTGTTTCCAAAAATCTCATTATTAAAATTGGCTACTGAAACTTTTCGACACTTGGGTATAATCAACACAGTTAATAAAGTTTTGATCAAATTTATAAATTAGGTTTAGGACTTGAAGGGTTAATTCATATTGCTTCTCTGCTGACACATTCTCCGTACCTGTTCTAATTTTACTAAAATAGCACTTTAGAGGAGAAGCTATTATGTGGATATTTGTGTGTATGTGTGTTTCTAACCTGTCATTGTGTATATGCTTTTGAAACACTATTAATTGCAATGAACACTTTCACTATTCAGGTTTTCTGAAAAATATGTTAAATTTCGTTTCAATTTTTATTTCATGTTAACATAGTACTCGTTATGCTGATTTCGTCTATAATTTATCAGAATTTTTTTCACTCCTTGTGATTGTTATATCGTGAATCGTTAAGTCCTAAAAAGGTACATTGTCGGAAACTGTAAACGCGTCTCCGTCGGTCAAAAGGACAACATAATTTACGTAAAATTCGAATGGACCAGGTGACTGCAGCGCGGTTGCAGGCACAGTGAAAGGTCTACTGAAGGTTCTGGAGCAGCTCAAAGACGGAGTGCCCTCCCTGCTGGCTCTCATCGTGGACGACTTCTCCACCATCGAGAAAGACGCAGACCTGCTCTGCATCTTCACTTCGTTAGTGGCGGTTCTGGCTAGGCCTCATGAGGGTCTCAACAGCGGCGGTGCGTTACTTCAGTGTTCACATGCCACTTGAATAATTATTTCGTTGCTTCCCTTACATACGCAGGGTTTATAAAGTACATTACTGTTGTGTGTGTGCCCTTATTATGTTAGTAGTGGCGCACTTGATGAACGTGCTGTCTTCATATCTTCTAATGTTCCAGTTGCGCAGGTGAAAACAGATTCTAATATTTTCTGTCCAACTCCTCCCTTTTCTGTAGCTTGATTTATTCACTTATTGCACGTTGAAATTATGTATTGCAGAATAATTAGGTTACTTAATTTAAAAAGTAAAATGCAACTCACAGTATCCTAATGATGTTTCTTGAGCATACATGCACATTTTCTGACATGTGCGTGTTATGATAACGGATAAATTCTTACCCTAGCACGAATTTTTTAGCGTAACTTCGTTGAGTTTTAGCGTTGTGTTGCAGTGAATAAAGTGGTGGTGTCGCATCGATGTCTTCAAGACCAAGTGGGTGTTGCCAACTCTTTGCTGTCAACAGAGCTGAAGGTGCTACACTATGTGCCTGGTGAGTGCTTCCAAGCGGATTTATATATTGATAGAAATCTTTATATGTAGATATCTTCTACTTGTTAGTGTGGCCATTGGGACTTTTTCGATACTGCTTGGTGTAATTTATGTGCCCCAAAGTCCTAAAAAAGTGGTCATGGGGCTTGGAATCTTCGTTCTACTTGTTAGAGTAGCCATTATGGGATGCTGCTTGGGGTAATTTACACATCACAAAGTCCTATAAAAGAGGTCACGGAAACTTGGCCTTCACTTTAAATGAAGACCTTCGTAGTAAACTGAGGCCTTGCATGCATTTAAGCACGGTACAATCTTGAGCGGGCTACAAATATATTTGAAACATTGAATATAAAAAACTGTTGCTTCAAAGGCGAGGCATTCTTCTCATAGTGAAAGAACATACGACAATATTCTATGTTTTATTCTTATTGTTTCTCAATTAAACTTCATGGTTTCAATGTACAGAAATAGAGCAGCTCACCATCGCTCCAGCGAAAATCGCGAAGCCTGTTGTACTGAAGTCGAGCGATGAGGAATCCAACATAAGCCGTTCTTCTTCCTCTGAGGCTTCCAACTCGGAACCAAGGAGGGAGAAAGAGCAGTCTATGAAAAAAGACAACAGGAGTTCGGTAGACGCTCATGACAAAAGTCCTGAGCCAAGTTTGAAGCCAAAATCTCAATCTTTTGTTTCTTGCAAACGCAAGGCGGAAGAAAAAGAAATGCTCTCTACTGATGATCGAAAATTGTTCTACAGTTCTCTGCCTAAACGACTCAGGAAAGTCACCACTCGTATCTTGAAAAGAGCCACTAGTCCTGGGTGAGTTATGTAAAAAATCGTAAATTTAATTAAAGAATTCGCTGTTTGCCATTAATGAAGGAACCATTGTTTTTGAACAATGTAAGTTGTAGCTCATTACTTCGTCAGAAATGTAAAAATATTAATTGCCTAACACGAGCATAAGTTGTATAGTGCACGAAATGTAGTCAGTCTTGAAATAGAAACCACTGATGTAGAAACGGGACTTCAATTTTTTGGTCTGCTTCATGAAATGAATATATGTATGTGCACTATTTACCTGAATGGTGAATATACAGTATGTTCAGTACACTTATTGTGCACGGGCCTTGATGTACTCATGCACAGCAAGTCTAGCATACATGGTACAAGTTTGAAGGAGGCTTTGCTGCATCACTAGAACCTGCAGTGCGGTATTTTTTAATGAAGAGATTATTCGATGAAAATAAAAGCCTCGTTACTGTTGACCACTTTTTACTTTGAACTTCAAAGTATGAGGGCACATATACGTGGTAACCGTTTCTATAAAATAAAAATGCAATGTTCTGAGTTCGAAACTGCGAGCTGAGTAAAAGCTTGTCCTCACAATTGTCGAAGTCAATGATAGTCGGGCTTTTCTCTTACCTAATGAAAGAAATGTTATGAGCTTGAGAATAGAAGCTCTCGTGTGAGTAATTATCAGTAATATATGACATACGCTCATGATTTATAGGATAAATGTAGAAAAATATATTTTATCGAATCTTATAAAGCAAGGCTATTTATCAGATATTTTAAAAGCATTCTTCTTTCGTACTTGGAGAGTATCCATTAATTATTAGTGAAAGTATGGAGATTTTTATGATACCTCAATTTTTACCATGCTTTTTTCTGCCTGATTATTCATCGCTTTGTGCGTATGAGATGCAGTAAATACGATGTAAATAATTATCCGTACTAATAATAAATCTATTAATCCCCGAAGTTCTAATTAGACATTTCTCTCAGGACTAGTTAATTTTACAAAATGTTGTTTAACATGCTGTAAAATTGCATCAGTAAATTTTTAATTATAATGCTAGGTGTGGAGTGACTTTTATTGTGATGTAAAAGCAACTTCAGAGCATTATTGGTTTGTTCTGTAGTATTCGTAGCTTATATTCTTCATCCTGACATTCCAGTGAAGAGGAAGAAGCTGGGGCACTGACACCCGAGCAGTTCCTGGTGAAGGAGCGTCAACTGAAGTTGGAAGTCGAGGAAGAATACAAGGTGTTCCAAGATATGCCTGAAATGCACCCTGAGTACGAGGAGATCCTCGAGACCTTCTCGACGAAGTACCTTCGTCAGCCTGAAGGCGAAGACGATGATTTATGGGTTAGGTTTTGGGCTGAAAAAATGTGTTTTCTTCAGGAACAAACGTGGCATGAACGACGCAATGACCTCATCGAGAAATACAAGCATGGATCTCTACAGAGCAAAAGGTCAAAGTTCGTTTCTGACGATCGAGAGTATTTGCCGGCAGAAATTGAAGAGAAATCCGTTCACAAATTTTGCGTACGAGATGCTCTGGATGCTTTAGATAGTGCGACAGATGAGCTCGGAGTGCTAGGACCGCCCCTTCGTCGCCTGATTCGTTGCGCTCGAGACGCTGGAAGTTCAAGCTGCAAAGCGATGCAGTTGTTCACAAGCCGAGACAATGCGGCGCTTCTCAGAATGTGTATTGGCAAGCTCTCAAAGATGGGCTTACTGGCCCCCAAGAGCAAGGAAATACTTCTTCTTCGTACTGCCTCGCTAGCGGAAAAGTTGATTTTGCACTCAGAAGAGTATGACAAAAAATACGAGATGGTCAGAAGAAAAATTATGGACCTCGATGTTCAGAGTTTGGCAAAATCTACGGAAGGCTTAACTCCTACAGAAATTATACAAGTTATACGGAAAACTCTCGGGTGTGAGAACGAAGATTTTCTTCGCAAGAGCGAGTTGCAGGAAATTTATATGAGCATATCGGCGTACCATTTAGAGACGGTATTAGCTGAAGATGATGATCCATTCTTTAATTCGTCCGTCCCTCGGCGAATTGAAGTGAACTCCAGTGAAAACACATCTGTGCGCGAGATGGACTTCTCTTTAGAATTGGCGAAGACCAAACAACATTCTCCTTTGGAAGATTGCCAGGAGGATCACCTAAAGTTTCGTGTGGGAAAAGCTTCCGACCCTTCTTTTATGTCCTGTAGTGCTAAAGGCAATGAAGATTCAGAACTTACTCTTGAACTTAACAAATTTTCTCCAGTGCCTGCTTTCGATGTTCACTGCAATTCCCATGAAGATTTGTTACGAAATTCCAAAAATACATTCAAAAACTATGATAGACAGACGCACGGTGAGCTTCCGAAGTCGCAAAACTATTCAAGCCGTGGCGCTCAAGACAAGAATCTAGAGCGTAGAAATGACTCTTCGCTGTCGATTTCTTCTGTCAAGCACAATAGGAAAGACGAATCTCTAATGAATCCTGCTGATAAAATCATGGTGAACAAACGAAGTGACGACCAAAATTTTCAGTACAAGAATATTCGGGGACTGAAACCTGATTCTGCTTTTGAAACTCGTGTGGACTCTGAAGGCATAGCAGTGATGCAGTCTTCACAAATTCAGACATCGCGTCCTTTCCGAAGAGAAAAAATCATCCTACAAAATCAAAAATCGAACGATGATGCACGAAGCAAGAGCTACGATTGTACGATTTCACAATCCGATCCACGTACCAGGCCGTGTAGGAACCTAGAAATGAAATCAACCGATACTCGGAAGCGTCAATCTTTGGACCTATTCGACTCCCGTGGTGATCACACCGATGAGTATAACTCTAGAAGAAAAGGTAAACTTACGTTCGGAGATGCAACGAAAGGAAGTAACTTTGAAAGTGGACAATTTAATCATTTTTCCCTGAAAGGCGTACCCAATGATTTGAAAGGTAAATTACGGTGTTCAGAATTCAACTATGAGTGCGAAGAGAGATATAATAATATTGAATCTTTACACCAATCAAACGCAAGGAGGGTGTTTTGTGATCCACTGACTGGTGCTTATATTAGTTCTCCTTCAAATGAGAAAAGTTACGATGAAACTCGCCCGTTATCCAGCTTACGTGCTTGCAATAATGGTGGGACTAATGCACAATCTCACCATAATTTACTCAGCCATATTGAGCAGAAGCGTGACCAGTTTTCGGAAGAGCCTAGTCAATGTGAAGAGTTACAAAGAACTATTTACAATCATTATGATCATCGGCCATTTCATCTGATGGCACAATGTTCAAAGGAAATTGACATCCATAATGACTGTTCAATTGGTGTAGAGTTCGAAGGCTCAAAACTGGTTACAACCCATTCTAAGGACAATGCACGCAGAAATGCAGCTAAATGTGAACCTATCTCGCAAGTTAAAGTATCTGCCAGACCATCGCCAGAGTTTTTGCCCATCCGATCTCGAGAGTCTTTTTCGCGATATCGTAGTCCGTCTCCACAGCCACCAGCTCGTATTTTACATTCGACATCTCAAGCTTTGAATTCTTCGACGCAGACTGTCTCACTGCCTGTAGATCGCCTTCCATCTACACCTACTACTTCACTTAATCATCACTCTATTTCTTCAAAGTCTATGTTCCATACATCATCTTCTCATATATCGTCTACAAGGGATAAACCAATGGTATCTTGGTTTGTTTCTGAGGTCCGTCAAGCTATGATGCAGCCCAACCTTACAATAAAGGCGTTCAACTCGAGCCTCTGCGACATATTTACCCGTAGGCCATCCGCTTACGTTTTTTCACAGCAAGACCGTCTCTTGGCAGAAGGTTTACAGGAACTTGCAAACTTCGATCTTACCGAAACAATGCTCGTTCATGTCCTCAGGAAACTTCTCGATGATGTTTCATAACCTTCTACCTTTTTGTAAGTATTCAAACAAACAATTTAGAAGAAAATTTGTTTCATTATGGGCTCAAGTCATATTTTTGGTATTTTTAATTTTAGTTCTTCACAAATATTGCCCTCACATGCTTTCGACTTCCTATTCAGCCATGGTTAGTTTTTACGGGTAGTGCCAATTATTTCGTAAGAAAAAGGTGAGATAATTAAATTTAAATTTAAAATACTAGTTTTGCCTCTCCGTAGCAGATTTTTGTATCTGAAACGAACTCGCTTGTCGCTAGTCCAGTGAAGGTGTAAACCTGACCAGCTAGTCGAGACTTACTGTGCCGTGAACTTACTGGGTCTCAAGCTTAACTCGGGGGTAAAATATAACCTGAAAGGTAGAAATGGGGAAACTAGGAAGAAACTCTTACTCCGTGCTGGCATTTTAAATGATATAGTCATCTTTTGGTTACACTTGTTATAAGGTGGTTAATTTTCTCGGTAAATTATTTTTGCGATCATGTTTTACGTTCTCGTAGACTAAGTAATGATTGCACTTTTGATTTAACTTCGAAAGCCTTTTGAAACAACTGCTACGCAATCAGTTTTAGATTAGCTACGTATTTTCAGTTCTCGAATTGCTACTTTCTTTTATTATTTTAATTATGAAGATGTGTGTTAACATGTTTTTCCCTAATTTCTCGCTAGTCATGTTCGTATGTCTTTTTTTATGCGACTCATTTTGGTATCACAACGCTGATATTTTTTTAGCTTTGAGTCTACAAATGTTGCTGCCTTTCGTTGTTTGCTTTGGAGTTTATTCACTTCGCTGTGGAAACTACCGCACTAATTTAATAAGTGTTGGAGTCTTGTTTTGATTACATGTCACCTGTTACTGTGGAAGTAGGAAAGGCTTAATGAAATGAAGACGGAACCAAAGGATATTAAGACGTGCACTTACTGTAGTAGTATCCGGTTAAACGTCAAACGTCGAAGTCGATGTATCTCGCAAATTGACACCTTTTTTGTGCAAAACTCGTTAATTTTTAATTGATTTTTTTAGCTCCTTGTCATTTATTTTATTATTTTTCATATTATTTTACATTTGAACAAAGATTAAAATGTTTTAAAAGAATGAAATGGCCATTGACATAACATCAATGAGGCTTAACAGGTTAAGTTGAAGTGCTACTTATTTTCCATTCTTTGATAATGGAAAGTACTGATTGAAAAATCATAGCTGCACGATGAAGATACATTGTTGCGTACCAACATTCAATTATTTTCGATGTTGTAATCTATTCTTCGATACATTATATCAACACATGTGAAAGTTAGGAGCTTTGAATATTTACAGAAAATAAGTCTTTTTGGAAGTTTCGAAATAACGGCTATTGAATGCCTCTTGTAGATACTACTGACCTGAATTGTTGCTAATTTTTTTAATGTTATTTTTGGGCATCGTCTAAGCAGTGAAATTAGAAGTATTTTTACTATTTTTGCATGTTAATTTTGTAGAAATATGATCATTGAATCGTTGAGTTGGCAAGATTTTTATGTCAGAAATTTTTCAAACTTGTACTTCTTCTGTCTACTTAGTCATGCTTCTACGCCCCCGTCGATTATACATCAGCTAAAATTCACTCTAGCTGAATTTTATCTTACTTTTTCTTTTATTTAATTAGTGATATTTGTTGATAAGCAAGTATTGTTCAGAGATTGCCCGTTTTTCCTGTTTGAGTTAAAAAAATTTACTTCATCATTCTATAGTAAAATAGCAATGTTTAGGTACCTGCAATTATTCATTTGTGAGCATATTTTCAGGTTAACATTATGAATCAATATAGTTAAGGTACATTAATGTGGCCAGGCTTTAGAAATCATAGCCACATCCCTGTTATTAAATTTACGAGTTTTCAATCCGCTGTCTGCATGCTGGTAAGTTTACATACACCATAATCGCTCCTGAATCTTCAAGACGTTAAACCCTAAATAATAGGTACACTGGTTGAGAGAATAATTGTTACTCTCATAGTATTGCTTAGAATGTACGCTGTTACATACCCTGTATTTTAGCATTTTTTGTTTGGGTATTTTCAAGTTTACTTTAGCGTCTCTCAAATGAAATGTTCTCATCAATGTCACACAAGTCTTCTATAACATGAAGGTATGTTGATTATCTAGATTCTAGACCATTACTAGCTTGGCGAACCATCACCAGCTTAGTCGACTATCACCAGCCTGGTCGACTGGTGAGCGAATCTGCTTGCGAGCGGAAAGACCCGGGTTCGAATCCCGCTGCCGACATGGTTGACGCGGCTAGAAATACGGCATGGGACTTGGGTAAAACAACCGAATAATTATCGAAGTAATTATCCGACCCAAGAATGGGCCAGAAGGTTCGTTCCTATAGCCTCATTCTATTCTATTCATTACAGAAGGTTTACGTGAATTGGAAGAATGATGCGCGAGTAGCGTAATAGGAGGTTGGGATAATCTACTTTATCAGTAAACTACTCCCCTCTATATCGGAACCTTTCCACTAGAAAGAAAATTGTTTTTCAAAATACCTGTTTTTTCCGTGTAGGAAATCTGTGGTTCCATTAGGGATGTCATTACTGTCAAGTGAGATCATACCATGATTCCCTTCATTTGGTATCATGAACGACCAAAACGAACCACTCATTTAATGACGTGCATCACCCTCAAAGATAATTGAAGAATATCGATGCGAATCATTCTCGCAGTATATATTGAGTAAAAATTTCTTTGAGGTTAACCTGTAAGAACACCACTACTTACGTTCGTTTTTTACTCGTATGAATGTTATGGATTATATCGTGAACTAGAGCAGTTTAGCTGTGTAGTCTTTCCAGTTTATTTCTAGCGATTGCGTTGATATTTTCTACATCTGTGCGTTAGAAGTGGGGTAAGCGTATTAGCTGCATCAATGAAAGATTCGAAATCTTACTTCAACGCATAATACGGCTTCTTGAAAAAAGTTGATTGAAAATGTAAGAACCACTTTTCTTCATACGTAGTACTTGCGTTATCGTACGGCTACGCTAGCAGGAAAAAGTAATAAAAATTCCTTTCCAATTTTTATTTTAACGCTAAGCAAATATTTGCAGCACGAACAGTCCGATGCAAAAAAATGTACGTGCGTTTTTATATCAAAAACCGCACGAACTGGGCGGATACCTGATACAATGAAACTAAGCTAAGATCACATTCAGAATATTGTAACAGTATTAAGGCACACAATAATACAAACTAATTGCAGGAATAAATAGGACAACACAATGGTGGAGGAAAGTTCAGTACTTATGTTCATACCCATTTCAAGAATATGCAAATTAATAAATCGCTAGCCCTATTTAAAAATGTACGCCGATTTTTTGTACATGTTCGTACAATTATATAATTTTATTTATCGTACAGCCTCCTCATAATGACTGATGTGTGGATTCACACGCTTGTTATACCGTCGAGTGGTCTGCGGCTCGTGTTTGGTATCAGGTCTCTGCTTCGGGCAGACAGACCGCGGGTTCGAAACCCGGCCATGAATACGAGCTGTTTCTCGTTTCGCGCCGTGAGCTCGCACTTATCGGTAAGCCCTGAACTCCCCGCCCATGGACACATCCCAGGATCGTCGCATGGAGCTCACCATCATCCTTACTCTAAGAATGTTAACCTTAAGAATTTGAAAAACTAATGTCTATGTACTGTGTACTCGATTGGAAATAAAAGCTGTTTGTTTATTTCAGTAGTCTATGACAAGTAAAGCTCAAATTCATTTATTCTATTAATAAATGCGAAAGTGCTTCGAACACATACAACGAATCCTGAAAGGCAATTACTAGATTGTCACGCCTTAATTATTTCCTGTTAAAGAGGGGGGACTGAACAAGGCCGACTAGAAGCCCCCGCCTCTCGTTTTGAATGTGGCAACATCTCCGTAGAATTAAGAGTATCGACGAACTTGAATTTAATTCAAACAACGCGTACGTTTTAACACAGATATAAGACAAAAATCTCAGTCCAAGTATTTCATACGAAAACATTAAATGAAATCGAGCAAAATATAGCCTCTTGTCAAACTACGTATACAATATTCTACTCGAAATGAAGTTAGCACAAAGACTTGTGTAATACACAGGTAGCAGTAGGATTGAGAACGAGCGTACCTCACAAAAAGGTGCTAAATAGATTTGCCATTCAATATTTTTAGGGCATGGATTGATGAAACTTCCATGAATACAGAGGCGTAGTCAACAGGAGTCACTGAAGATCTGGGTTGACTAGTATTTACCGCTTTGTCCACAGCTGCTTTCACTGCCTGCCAAAGCTGCTTCGCTGTGTTGTGTTCAGTGGCCGTTGCTAACTGTTCCAGATCTAAGCAAGACATTTTTGGAGTGGACACACCAAGTTTGAGACGGAGGGAAGTTGGCAACCCACTGCGACCGATAAAAAGTTGATTTTCATGTGTGTGCTTGCAGATAGATTTAGACACTGTAGCTCTTCTGTAAATGTCCGATCTTGACGCTACGATAAAATTACCTAATATTCGAGCTGCATTCGCATGCTCCTCTTGCAAATCACGTGTCGGTTCTTCGAAGGCTAAATGCTGTAGTCTATCACGAGCACATTCGAGCACTAAACGAATTTCTGGCTCGTCGTCAAATGACAGTGTCTTTCCTTTTTCCATGTCACAAGCTAACTGAACTAAACAAGCTGATAATTCGTCAATCAGAAGGGATGCTTTTCTAAGAGCAACCACCACTTCTTTTGTTTCTCGTTTTGTACCAAAACTGGTTGAGGCCTCCACACTGGAAAAAACGCTTTGTTTTTTAAGAGACTCAATTTCACTGAAAGCAGTATTCAAAGTTTCAATGTCGATGGAAATATTTGATTCACAGACATCAGTCTTCGGAATCGCAGATGAAGTCCCTTGTATGTCAACGTCCAAATTGGCACCACTGCAGGGTACCACTTGGTGCTTCGGGATGTTTACGGTACTGAGAGATGAACCTATGAGCGAGACAATGCTTGGATCAAAATTATCTATATCAAGCGCACTCTCAGGTGGAATAGGTTTTTGTTCCACGTGATTTCGTTCAGGAGAATTTTCTTTATTGGATGATCGTCGAGCACGTTTATTGCCTCGCTTGATATTACTGTTCAAATTCGTTACACCTACTCCTACGTTTTCATCATTTGCATTTATTTGGAATTTTCGAGTAACACAAATTCCACTTTGGGGAGAGTTTCCATCATCCTCTGGAAAAGAGTTTGATTTACATTTTGCCTTATTTGTTCCCGAGAGGATGTTGAGTTCGTCTGTAGTTCTTAGTCGTTTTTTGAACGACTCAGCATTTTCTGTCCAAGAGCTCTTGGTTGAATGTTCTGGTTCCGATCCTTGTCTAGAGTTCTGTATTTTAACTTCTGATGATGGATCACTCTGCTGTATTAACTGGGCCTTGAAGCAAGATCGAGGAATGTCTAATGTCTGCACGTTCTGCTCTGTTGTGTGTGGTCCAGGCTTTTGAGACTCATTTTCTTTCGAAAGAGACTCATTCTGGCCTGGTAATTTGATTTTTTGCTCCGAAAAATTTACCTGTTCTTGAGAATCTATTTCGTGTTTTTGAGGTTTCGTATTGTATTTAGCTATCCTTTCACATCCTGAATGTTTGCTTTCGTTGTCTGTTTTTCTTGAGATAGTTACTTCACCCTCAAAATTCTTTTGAATCCCTATCTCTACGTTGTTTCCTTCGTCCGGATCTACACTACTGATCTTGTTGACTTTACATGAGCGATCAATTTCTTTCTCATCAAGCTTCAGTGCGCCGTCGTGTTTATCTTTAAGTTCATCTGGAAAGAAAAATAAGAAAATTTGTCAGACCATTAATGACAATCAATATTTAAGTAAAACAAGAAGTTTTCACAGTATCGGTACATAACTAGTCCATGAAAGGTTCAAGCAAACTTTAGATTTTTCTCACCTATGATTGCTAGACATTTCTGGTGGCAACGACGGAAGGTGGAGCGCCATGAGCGTTTTAGCTGAGCAATCTTATCTTCGCGTACAAACTCCATCTTTCGCCGCCAGAAAGCTTCCCACGGTACTGACTTATCTTCGAGTAAGGCGTACTTTTGTCTCTGACTATCATAGCGGGGAGATGATTCAGGGACTTTAAGAAACTCAACATATTCGCTCTCAGCGATACGTGATATTTCGCGTCCGCTCAACAACCTGTAACAAATATGGAGCTATCAGTAAATCATAGAGACAAATACTACATGCTAGTCTCACGTCGAGACGTAAAATAATAACATCAATGCAAAGTTCGAAACCAAGTTTGTTGCATCTACATCGGACGGATTCGGGCACAAATTTCAAGTTAAATTTCGAGCGCAGTAGTACTTGAAATGCGAGCACCCTGACATACGAGTTTTTTCCAGATACGAGCCACGATTTGTTCATTTATTTTATGAAATGCAAGCAAATTTTTATTATAGTCGTGCTTCGGGATGCTGCTGCTAGTTTGCGTAGCGTCAACTCAGCCAGTATCCACGCGTTCCTCGCGCAGCAAGTTTTTCTCGTGCACTGTGCTCATTTTATCATTTTCACATCTGCTAACATTTTTCTGATATGGGGCCGCAGAAAATGAGTGCAAAGACCAGTGGTGAGAAAATAGGACGATGTCTCAGTAGAAGTGAAGCAGGAAATAATAGAAAAACATGAATGCGGCGTGCGAGTGCTTAAACTGACAAAGCAATAAGACCGTAGTTCACCTACAATTTGTACTATCCTTGGACAAAAAAGGCAATTCGAGGTGCAACATCAGCGAAAGGAAATACGACTCTCTCCCAATTAAGAACATATAACCATGGGACTGAGGAACTTCTACTGCTGCGTGAAAGAGTTGGCGGGAGATTATGCATTGGCAGGATTATACCATCCGAACAACCCATTACTTTTCAAATCTGGAATGCTCCATTTCGGCTCAGGATGTTTGCCTGTCTTTCATTAAAGCATTTATGAGAAAATACCTAGTATAATACCAGTTTTCCACCACGATTACAATTGTATTCTGTTGTTCAAAAAGTAATGACCGATTTCTCACCTTACTCTTTTAAAACAACAGAAAAATGTTCTAATAAACCAAAGTATAATTTTTGAACAGCCATGCATACACTTCTACTATCGATCAACCAGTTCATTCATGCCTTATTGATAAAAAAGTCTGTCGGCTTTAACGCCAAGAAATCCTTGAACGCAGATTCCACCTCTGATTTGGCCCTAAAAGTTCCAGTGCTTCGAAATGTCTAGATGTTTGAAAAAATGGTAGTATGTGGAAAAGAGGTCCGGAGAAAAATGAAGATTTGATTAACCCTTTAGCGACGAATTTCTTTTTCTAGTTTCTACGTTTAAGCTCACAAAGACTGTCGGTACACTGATGCAATGAAGCACGCTGAGAGCCAGGCAGCCAAAAGAACGACGCTGAAACATGCCGCCGCGTTCAAACCTAGTAGCAACCTCATATTGCTCACTGTTTAATTATTAAAACAACTCTCCCAAAGACCGTAAAAGAGGACCGTATGGTCCTTTTCGTCGCTAAAGGGTTAAGTCTCATCTCCAATGTCTGGGTTTCTGCAGTCATTCTGACAATACGTGGCAGGGCATTGCGAAGTAGAATTGGGCAACACCGATCCATCGGTATAGGTCGCATCATACGAAAGTGAACATTCATTTTTCGAGTTGGTTGCATTAAACCTCCGTTGTGATGCTCTGATTGGCTTCTAAAATGCTGCAATGGACATCAATTACAAAACCCTCTTCACCATAATCTTCTGATAATGAAACTTCGATTTGAAAAATGTTTGGATAGCTCATCATGATTAACACGTTAACCGCCATGCCTGATATCAGAGATTTGTCACTACCGCCACAACTTTACCATTTTACGACTTTATCATTTAACCTTCCGTAAATATTTTAAAATAATTTTTGAAAATAATTATTAAAAATTTGGAAATGTACCACCGGTGGTACATGCGGCGGTAAGTGAAATCCTCAAATGTACCACCGGTGGTACATGTGGCGGTTAACGTGTTAAGCCTCTGATCGTTTACGATTATTAAATAAAGGATCAGCTTTTCGTCACAAGTGACCATACAGTTAAAAAATGGAACATTTGCGTTTCGTAAAAAGAGCACCGAGCACACATCAAAATGCCAAACGTTTTGATTTTCATTGACCTCGTGTGGAATCCATTTATAAAACTTCTAGACGATCCAAATTTGCTTCCGATGGTCTGACAGTTGAAATAAAGACAAAGCTCCTAAGACATTTCATTGATACTCGGGTTTTGTTCAACAACCATTTTCAAATATTCATTGTTAATTTGACTTGCACTAAAATGAATACGACGATCAAGTTTCACTCATACGATGATCAACTCTGACCGCTACATTATCCAATTCAACCGAAAATTGAAGCCCTCAGAGCAGAAGTTAATTATAGTAGCAGTTCGCCATGATTCAGTTTATATACGTTGGTTAACAATTTCCACTTGTATTTTAGCCGATTTTATCCGAATTTCTGACTATACGCAGTCAGTAAAAATGTATTCTACATAGCTACTAACAAATCAGACCATTTTGCACCTCCGTTGTAATTTTACGAGTTCGTAGGTGGGCTGTTTTTTCAACCTCCAATGGGCTTACAAAAGTAAATTTACACAAAATTTCATCACCGAAAGTACTGCAGGGGTTTGCTAACTTTTCTACATAATACAAACCGATACAACCCGATTGCTCGAGGTACGGGCAATTAAACATGGCCGCTACAATCGATGCTATCATCAACTGAGTTACGAAGTGTCCCAGTTTCTGCAAGCAGTAGGGCGTAATGCTGCTGAAATACATCGCAGAATGAGCCAAGTGTACGGAGACAACTTTACGAGTGCGGGTAGAGTGCGGGAATGGCGTAGAAAATTTAAAGAGCGAACAGACGACCATAAACATGGGCAAGAGTGCAAGTCTGTTGCTACTGTAGGCCTCGTTCATTGTGATCAGGTGGTCAACACCAAACGAAAATTTACAATCAGTCACCTTTCAGAAGAATTTCTAGACATTTTCAAGGTCTGCTTTGTACACAATCGTACGAGACCTCGGATACCGGAAGCTGTGTGCTCGTCAAGTCCAGGCCTGTTGTGCGTTAAAACATACAGGGTTGGACACGATATGGAAAAACCTAAAAAAAAACATTTCCTTGCGTAATACATATAGTGTAGGAAAACAGTTGGCATTCAAAACAGCTCGCAGTCTTTGGAATGGATAAATTCAGTTCCAGTATGCCTACCAAGGGAAACTTGTACCATTCTTCCAGCAAACGGTGGCAAGGTCTGACAACGATGATGGCGGTGGATAGCGACCCCGTACCTTCCAATGTAGACCACTAAGGTCCAATAGCGCAATGCTGAGGTCTGGTGACTGTGTTGGCAAAGGGAGCTGTGACAAATCATGCTCGTGTTCAGAAAACCAGTCCTGGACGATGCGAGTTGTGTGAACAAGGGCTTTATCTCCTAGGAAGACACCGTCACCATCGGGGAACAACGTTTATACCATGGGATGGACTTGATCGGCCAAAATGTTCACGTAATTCTTGGCAGCAATGTACCCCGGCAGTTATCATGGGGTCTACAGAAACCCACGATATGGCTGCCCAAAGCATCACAGAACCCTCGCCATGTTTCACTATTTACAACAAGCGGTCTGTATTATATGATTGGGATGGTGTTCGTCAGACTTCTACTGTCAGAAGTGGGCAACGGTGTGAAAGAAGACTCATTCAATCATATTACTGTCATCCACTGCTCTGTAGTCTAGGCTTCATGGCTTAAACACCACTTTCTCCTGATACGGGCATTGACATCTCTAATGGATGGTTTTTAAATTGCAGCTCGGCAAAAAATACCCTGCTCACGGAACTCCCTTATTTTCGTACTCACAGGGTCTGTTAGCACGACATTCATTTCAGTAGAAACTTACTGCTGCAGTTTTCTTTTTCGTCACAAGTCTTAATTATCGTCCGTCACGATCACTGAACACACTTTCGCCCGCCTGTGATTTAGCAGATGTTTTTCCGCATTTCAAATATGCGGAATAAATCTTCGATACAGTACCTCTTGAAACGCTAAATACCTTGGCTACCTTGCTTACGGAAGCACCCACGATACGCACCCCATCAATTTGCTCACATTCGAAGTCTGTTAGCTCTGATATGATGCAAAAACAACTTCACAGAACAGTGCCCCGACAACGACTCACCTGCGCAGCGTATTTTCGGTGTTGTATCAGTGACGTCAGTAGGCGAGAATACTAGCACCACCTACACATTTCACTAGAAAAACATTTCTTTTCAAACATGCATTTCACGGTGTTTCCATATTTTTCTCCAACCCTTGCAAGTTACTATTAAATACCTAATACCTCATTGCACACTTCTTGGACACGTACAAGATGTTACTGTTTTCGATAGAAACTATTCAAAAATGTACAAGGCACTTATTCTCCGCAGAGAGTAACGTAAAAATATGTTTACGTCTTTCACTTACCTTAGCATCGTTTTAAGTTTATTACGCATTGTTTCCGTAAAATTTAATTTCAAGACTGATGCGCATCATGAAGGAGCAGCGACCAGCAATTGAGAAAATTTTCTTACATCGTAGAAGTCCTGTTGTTTACGATGGAAAGAAATTCCAGAAACGTTTTTAACGTAATAACTTTACGGTTAACGTAAACTAAAGGCTATAATTTCCATACTTGGAATGAAAATTTAGAATTGATGTATCTATCAATTTGATTATCATAATATTTTCAGTATTTATGCTTGTTATTAGTACTTTAAATATACGTTATACATACGCCACACTGAATGATTGAAAAATTCTGTATGAACTACAATTTTAAAAAAAAAAAGGTGTGTCGTCTAAGAACTATCTTACCGTGTCCTATTATACTAAAATTGTATAATAGAAATCGACTCTAAAAAATAACTACATAATAATTAATATTAGGTTGTTACAAAAATAATGGCCGCTCGAAGGCCAACGCATGCTTCTGAAATCGGCCATTATTTTTGTAACAACCTAATACATACTAAATAATCATTTTTCCACTCACCTGAGTTGGTCAACTGCTTTTTTTAGTGCCTCTTGATCACCGGTGTTTCTCATGCACTCCAAGGCTTTCACATAAACACCGAATAATTCATGAACACATGAACTCATTGAGTTGCACTCCAAAAATTCCTTCACCACAGAAAATTCGCACTGAATGTCGTTGAACATCTTAGAGGACATTCGATTTTCAGAATTTCCACTGTTCTGTCCCAAATATATTTTTGAGGTCACTTCATAACTGTACTTTTTTTCCGAGCAATCTATTTCATTCACAGTTTTACTTGGCACACTTTTCAGGGTTAATTTTTGATCACTCAAATTTTCATTTGGTTTTTGGAATGCTTTTTTAGCAGAGACATTTTTCACTGAACCGTCAACACAAGCATGTATCTTGTTTTTAGACACACGAATGTTTTTTTCATTTCCGGCCAACTTCAAATCTTTAAGTTTCTTCTGACGTTTCGGGACAACCAAATTATTTGGACAACTTGTCCTATCGTCACACGCTTTGTTTGCTGAAGCCAACGTTGAAAGCTCAATCTGTTTTTCTTCAGAAACTTTTAGTTTAACTCTAGAAGATTCATCGTCCAATCTCGCAGATTTAGCTCCACTCGAATCTTTAACCGATGAAAGTGCTTTACTAGCTAAGGCGTTGCTAGGACTGCATTTGCCGGATGCTTTCTTCTCGGCTAAGTCATTCAAACGCTCATTCTTTCCTAAACTTACCTGGGCGACAAGTCCTAGTGCAGAATTCTTCTGATTTCGTTTAGTCGAAGAATTTTCATTTGATACAAAAAGAGAAAGCTCTACTTTTAATTTTGAATTTTGTTGCGACGTGGAAATGAGATCCATGTTATTCACTTCGTCTACATTCTTCGGTAGAGATTTTACTCGAAAACCTCGGCTTTCAATCGATTTACATTTTAAGTGCATACTCTCTCCTTTTATTTTCTGTGTGCTTGATTTTTTAGCTTTAGAAACCACAGACTTTAATATTTTGTCTTTGCAGGCTTTAGTTACGTTTTGTTTTGTTAAAAATTTTGTTGAAACTGCTTGATTGTGATTCATAATATTGACATTTTTAGAAAGATATTTTTTGTCAATGGAGCTCTTTTTTGTACCATGAGAATTACGGGATGGATCAGTGTATGAGATAGATTCATCAAATTTGAGTTTCTTCGAAATTACCACTTCAGATGAACTTGATTTAGCACAGAGCTCTCGTTTCTTGGTAACTGATTCAACAGAACCTTCTTTAGTAGTGGATATTATTGATTCAGATGATTCAGCAGATGAAATACAATTACGAGATTTCACATTTGAAGCAGTACGCTTTCGTTTTTTTAATACTAAATCTGTATCAGATGCAAATATATTCGAGTCAAGTTTCCTATCGAAAATTTTTCCAGGGTGCAATTTTCCATCAGCAAACTTTTCGTTGGTCAACATCTTTTTGGTTGAAGATCGTTTATCTAATTCTGTAGACATCTTTTCCGAAGGCATTGTTTTCTCTGATCCTAGTTTGTTCTGCAAGTCAGCTGAGAGTTTTTGCCTCTTTGGCGACGCATTCTTAGTGGAACAAACTGTTGAAATCATCGGTCTTTTTTCAGTAGATACTTTTATAGGAGATATAGCTAATGGTTGATTGATTAAATAAGAATCCCTGGAAAGACACAGAATTGAACTTGGAAGTATTTTTGTAGAATTTTTTTCATTCAATATTTCACGCGGAATAAAATTTGTTTCACTAGAAACGCTTATTGAGGAATTCGACTCTGTAGTCGATATATCGGTGTCTCTTGAGGTAGAAGACGATTGTTGTGCATCTTGTGCTCCAGATAAGTTAATTTTCTTTGAAGTTGTACGAACTGGAGGCTTGATTTCCGGCGAAGTGTTGCAACATTCTGAAGACGGCATTTGCCCAGAGATAAATATTTCTGTTGATTTCAATGGACGGCCAATCGAATATTTCTTGGAAAGCTTCTTAGTAGTAATTACCTCACAAGAAGTAGAGCTTAGCTGAGTTGCGATGGCCTCGATTCCCTCATAATCTGATCCCACATCGTCATTGGATAAAGATTGATTGCAATTAGATTGAAAATCAGAAAGCCGTTCTAGAGTTGGATTTCTATCTTTTTTCAACAATCGAGAATCTGCAGCAGAATTCGGAGAATCAGATACCGTGTCATTTTTATCCAGTAATATCTGTGCCAACGCCTCAAACTTATTTCTAGATTTAAGAAAAGATTTCTGATTGTGTTCGTTACCAAAGGCGCCGTCCACATTATTCGATGTAGTATTGGAGCTGGTTTGAGAGCTCAGATTTGACTTCTTGCTTGCAGCGCTCACATTCGTTGTCAGCTGGATCGGCGACTGAACATTCGTAGACGTTGAGGCTTGCAATGTAGCACTCCCTTCATTTATATCGAAAGAGGTCGTATTCTTGCAACCACTTCCTAGGCTTTTTGAACTATTAACAGATTGAACAGAACTCTTTTTGACACAGGTTTGAACGTCAGAAGACGTACTTAGTTTTTTCATCATTAAAGATGACAGTATTGGTTCCCGAGCAGACTTATCACTTGACAAATGTTCACAAGGAGAAATTTCTATCGTGCCCTTTCTTGGACATGGAAGACCCAGTTTTGCACTTTCCGAAAACGTCACTGCTTCAACAGTTGAGAAATGCTTACAATTAGTGGTTTTCTTCTTCATGTCTCCTTCACAGGAGAGCTTGGAATTTGGTTGATCCGGTCTATACGCTATAGGTTTCGGTGCGTTCTGTGATACTAGGTGATCGGAAGCTATTCCTTTACAATTGAAGGATAAATTACAACTTTTAGTGCTAGAAAGCTTTGAGATGGAGGGAGAAAATGAGGCGTCTTTTGACAAAATTTGCAGCCGATCAGATCCAGAATTATCATTAGTTTCCGATGCCGTAGATACAGGAAAGTTAATCGGGATACGAGTGACAGCAGCAGCGGCTGTGTCAGAGGGTAAAATAGTGTTCGCGAGATCAGGCATACTGAACCGCCCATGATTTTCCAACTGCGGCTCCCAATTTTTCTTTGATTCATTAGACTTTGAACTTACCGTAGTTTTTGAAGATAATTCATTTATAGAATGCCGAGATTCCGAATTTGGTAACACCCCCGAGTCACCTGTATTCGACCCAAGAATGTTCTCCCTCTGTGTTGCACTGTCAATAGTGGATAACGTTGACTCATGAAGAAGTCTAATTTTTTCATGGATAGGTTTCTTCATGTCAGAGTCTTGAGAATCTTGGGAATCGTCAAGATAACTAGAATTTACTTTAATAATATCCAAAAATATTTTTTCGTTTTCAATACTAACGTCAACAGAATCTGACATTAAGTCGCCTGGTAAATTACTGTATCTGGTAAAAATTGATTCTGTTCGACTACGTAAATCGCAGTTTCTTTTTTCGCAATCTGAGAAGCTGTCCTCTGTCTCTATTGTATCATCTTTCCCATCAACATTTAATAAGTCTGCACGTGATGCTGGATTCGAAGATTCCTTAGCTGAAGCACAAGATTCTGGTTTAATTAGCCACCCTGAACTAGTCCGCGTGCCGACCTCTGACGCAGATGATACCATAGCTGGAAGAGCCACGCAAGGCTTTGTTTCACAAATTGCTTCTTTGCAATGTGTTGCATTAGGCCTCACACCTAACTCGGGAGTATTTGAGTCTGGAGGGACGAGAATGTTTAGTTTGGTAGAACTTTTGCTGGATGCTTTAGAACAAGAGAAAGACGTGGAAACAGTAGACCCTTGATTGTCAGAACTTGACAGTTTCTTCCATGAAGTAGTCGAACTTTTGGGAATGGCGACACTAGAACTCTGAGTACTGCTCAGATCAGTAGTCACACAGTCTGGTACCACAGTTGGCACATCGTGGGTAAGGTCTTCCATTGCATTACAATTAATCGTAGATTTATCATGAGGAGCTCTAAAACTTTGATCAAGAGATGGCTTCACATCTGCTTCAGAGCTAGTATCACAAAACAACGTTCCTTGAGGTGGTGAAGATAATCCGACTGATTTTTCTGGAGAAATGCCGACAATACTTTTCTTAGGAAGGATTTGCTTCGTTCCAAATATTTCCAACTTACTTTTCAACAAGAATGGTGCGAGTATTTGTTCTGTTGTCTTTGAACCGAAATGATTTTGTTTAGCCTGATAAGGCAGTGTTTTTTGAAGAGGAGGGCACAATTCTATGTTAGAGCATAAAGATGGTTTAGAAGTTGACGACGAAATGCCATCAGTAGATTTACGCCCATCTGATTTTGAGCACGAGGTAGATATATTGGGCATTAAACCATCAGATGGTTTCGGTTTTGACAAGCTTTGTAGCTTAAATTTTTTGCATTTCTTGCTAGCAGATGCATGTTTTTCTGACTGCAGCGTAAGTGAACATTGAGAGTTCCGCAAAGTAGCTACTGTTTTACTCCCCGATGACTTTGATACCACACGCGGCGCTTGAACAACATCGACGCTCAAAACTTCAACTCCGGATGTCAGCGAACTCTGCCTTGATTTTCCTGTTAAAGACGATGGACTGCTGGACGACGGCTTGGACCGACTGCTAGACATTTGATGGTCATCTGAGGACGACGTCACAACTTCAGTAGGTGATGAATGCCCAACCTGAGCTACTCGAGTCAACTGGTTCGCAGAGGGTTCATTTCTCCCGAGCGCGGCTGAACTATCGTCCAGGGATCGAGCTATAGATGCGCACAGCTTCAGTATGCCGTCTATGAAACATAAAAATTTGATTAATGCATTTCTTTCAATTTTGAAAGTAATTTACACCTATAAGCGGCGGTTGATGACATGGTACTACTTCTCTTGCTAGTTCGCGGGGAAAATGAAGTTAGTTAACCTTCAGATACGAAAGGACCCATAGAAAACTTACTAGTCGATAACGGAACAAACTTCAAAAATATTATTATACAAGCTAATGAATCATTGGTCCGTAGAAAAGTCAACCACAAACGCAGATAAACTCATCAACATGATTGAATAGAGAGTAAAATGGTTTAGCTATATAGGAAAAATTAAGCATCACGACTCTACATCACACTAATTTACTCGAAAACACTCGACATTACGAACTTGCACTCAATAGACCCATTTCACCGATTCGGCGGCTGCATTTGAGGCACCCATATCGAACCAAGCAAGCATCGGAACTTCGCCACAGACGAGTCCGAGATAGGATACTTATCCCGCACAAGCAAACTGACCGTCAAGTAGCGCTGTTTCGAGGTGCTGCTGCCGGAAGAGGGAGCTGATGTTGCTGCGGTAACTCGCTGAGTTGCGCTCTCCAACCACCACCGTCTTCATGTTTTTCAGAGCTGCGTGCACATTAGTATAATATTTTTTTCGTGTTCTTTCGAGACTCAGTTAAATATGTTTAGGATGTAATTCTCTATAAGAACAGCCATTGACTTCGTGATTACAACTCATGACTTATGTAAATATTTTTGCGTACATAGAGGTTTATGTAGCATGTATTTCACACATTATTACCGTTTTTAAAAATAGTATCACTATTTTTATATTTTCTGATAAATTGATATACGAATCGTAAGTGAGAAAATGATTCGCTAAACGCGCCCTCAATGCACTAGCTACGTAATATAAATAAATGGATGTAACTATGTATTATAAAGTACATAAAGCAATCTCCACATATGACTTGTTTTTGCAAAATCTCGGCGGGGTTACAGACGAGCTATGCCAATAAAAGTTAACTTGGGAAAACAATTCAACTTTCCCACCCGTTATTAAAAATTATTAAGGTTGTCGCTATATTTTTCATACATCATTGCACTCGATCTAGCCTCAGCCCACACAATGTTCAGATTGTAACACTTAAAACTTATGGTCTACCGCGAATTAACTTTCCGCACGGTGTATAATTATAATTTCTAACGCTATACCCAAGTGAACATAACAAAGACATGTGAAAGTGAACAAAAATCAAACCACGAGTGTACACGAAAAGATATAGACCAAAGTTTATCACACAAAGATAAGCGAGAGTGTACAAAACAAATAAACGGGTAAGTGAAGAAGCTACACACATGTGGCGTGTCGCAGTTTGGCGAGCATGGAGCGGATGTTGAGATCGTTGTCACAGTACTCCAAAATGAGGTAACGCAGAGACACAGCTTGGGCTGGATGGCAGTCAAGCCAAGTTGACACCTTGTCAGCTGACCCAATCACGATGTCCGTGTCTGGAGAAAGGTCCATTGACATTGAAGAAAAAGTAGTAATGAGTTGTCTATTACTCTAATAAAAGCATCATCATATTGTACTCAAATTTCATTTATAAGGACAGTGATTTCACGAGGGTCGAAAAGGTTGTGTAATTTAAGAATAAAGAAGATGATCTTTATCTACCCCGGTGTTGTAGCAGACCATGACACACAACTAAATGAGAATGCCGTTCTCTCGTCTAAAAGTTCCATAACTTGATCTCCCCACGAACTCCTGTGTGGATGTCAGGTCTCCACGAACACTCAACTTTTCGAGACATGATCTGAGCCCAAATTATTGAACGATACTTCGTAACAAAAATCGTACCTTCGTAGAAGATGAAGTTTATGGTGTAACATTGTAATGATGAGCGTCTCACGATGCCCTGAAGATTCATGCATTTTAGTTAGGGAGCCTCTTCTCAGTATTAACTGAGAGTACAAGCAGACGCTTATGAAATTTTATTCAAAAACAAACGATGAGCTTTTCTAAATGCTCGTAACTGATTAAGGTACGCGCACGTGGCTGAAATATCTATACATATAATCGAGGTGCATGTGCGTGAACCATGCCTTTACGTTAGACGGCATGGGTTTTGTGGAACAACCCAAGAATGGACTAAACAGATTATTCCTAATGCCACATTCTATTTTATGAATTTACGAGTGAAGCAAGAGAACACGAAAGAGACAACACAGACCTAAACAAAACGGCATATTTACCATGCGCATTCGAGTTTTTAGAGATGGGAGCAAGAGTAACCGAGTCGACACCCCGGTCGAAGATTTCCACAAGTTGACTGATTACAACTCCGTATTCTCTGGCAAGGTCATTAAGGCTCCGCACAAAAGCAGAGCAGACGTAGCTTTTTTCAAGCACGACCATGGCTCGCACAGAGCGCTTGAGTCGAGAGGAGGTGCGGGTGTCGCCCCCTAGTGAGGACCTACGAGGGCAAAGCCAGAGGGCAGCGGAGGAGGAACACAAGCGGATAACCGCACTCGCGAAAAAGAGGGTGTAGCAGTGACCGAGGCAGTACACCAGCGGTTCTGGCGAGGTGAGGGCGTGTACGGCTGTACCTAGAAATGCATGGAAATAGATACATGTGTATTATGACGAGCTGTTTCACACGTCTGATCAAGTTATGACAATTATCACAGCTGACACCAATCACATACATAAGCTAAGAAACAGATCAGATCAAGTGAAGTAAAGTGAGGCCAGCTTCGCTGCCGGTGCCTGGCTATGCACTTGGAAATGAACATTTTTACATACGCACAGGATAGCAAGTGGCCGTCTCAAGAAAGCATATATTACTTACCAAAGAGAAGGGTTCTTAGTTAAGGTGTTCTCTGTTGATAATCAAAACGCGCAAGTGTAGTAACTGTTGACAATCTTCATTTCCACGCATTGAACCAGCAATAATCTATTATAGGTCAACGAGAGCGAAGTTAGCTGGGAAACCATACGTATTGCCGTAAGAAAAATTGACCTTCCCATAGGACGTAATTCCCTATGCAAGATAGACTAGTGTAAGCTACAAACAGTACGTGCGTAAAATCATATTGTTATAATGCAATAGATTCTTTCTTGTAGTTTATGGCGGCTCATTATAAACCACTTGGAACGCGGAAGATAAGTTAATAAAATAATAGTCCTCATGAGACAAAAAAAAAGGATCTATTTAGAAAATAATGGCTCAACTAAAATAAAATTTACGTTCCAAAAAGTTCTTTCGAGTATTTAATACAATAGAAAAATTTAGCGAATTAGTGACTAGAGTGTGTCAACAAATGGAAGAATAAATCGATCAGAAGTGAAAAATGAACACATTGCACCGCCAACATATATACGACAATAGATAATAGAACATTAAAAAATAAATCGCAACGCACAATAAATATAATCAAAGTAAGAAAATTAATGCATGAATACAGTCCTCGGTGTCATACATACTGATTTTTTAAAGCGAGGTCGCAATCCTTAGCATTTATTAAATTAAATTTACAAATATAATAGACAGCGTATCCCCATCTCTCTACCTGTGTGCGTCCGTCCAATTACTTCCTATCTATTACTGAAGAAAAATTATTGAAATGAAATCATAACGGGCACACGCGTATTATAAGCGATATACTGTGGATACCAAAAGCGCCGGATTACTATGAAATACGCTGTTTTTGTTATTAGTTTTCTTCACCTACACGGCCATGTTATCGGTAGATTAGATACAGAATGGAAGTTCTGCATGTATTCATGACAAATATTCAGGTTCTGATAGTACCACGTATAAAACTCACGAATATGAGTACCTAATTTTATTTCTTTGAAACCGTGGAATTCCTACGAGTACTATCTAGGCCATGTTATCGGTAGATAAGATATAGAATGGAGGTTCTGTATATATGTATTCATATTCTCGTTTAAAACAATTCGTCGTAAATCTTCAATACATACGTCTTTATAATAATTTCAAATTAGTCAAATCTAAATCGTGGTATCTCCACGGGAACTATCTAGTGTTGAAATTAAAGAGGCGCTAAGCAGATAGTTTAGATTCACGTCGGGATTTCATTCCCAAAACGCGATTTGACTTGAAATTCGCCGTAAGTCCGAACAGCACCGTAAATAACTTCCTAAATATGTCGATTGCTCCTTATGTCAAATTATATAAAAGCACTAATATAATTTCAAAACATACAATGAAATCACATCCACGACAAATAGAACTCCTTGCAGCAGTCGTTGCACGTCTAAGTATGAGTTCAGCGACGTTTATTGCTATACTAGAATTTGTAATTTACTGACAATTTAATGGAATAGGCGTAGTAACCTCAAAACATTTTATGTTGGACCGCCGTAGCCCCAGGACTTAACGTGTTGCCATTAAATGTGTGTCCTTAGATCCAGGCGAGTTACTGTTAGGACAGCATCGATTTTTGATCGACCACATAAGATACAAAGAGAGCACAATCGTACGTACGTGTTAACACGTTGACTCCGAAGTGGTACGTATGTGTACCACTTAGGTTAGGTTCTGTAATTTTTTCAGATCCTTCTAGTGACTATGCATACAAAGTGAAGTTTTACACCAATCAGGAAATCGGAGGCAACGTGTTAAAAAATATTCTTGTAGTGTATGAAAGCACTCTCAATACTCCCAGAGTCTCATAAAACATTAACCGATTGCGTTAGTCAAATTGCTTCCGACATCGTTATATGTACGTGATTGAAGTATTATTGTACATATTTATTAGCGTAAAATCATATCACTGAAGTACTATTGCATTGTATGAACATTGCTTGCAGTTTTCGTTGCAGAAAAGGAATCCCCAAATTTAGCCATGACCGTGTTTCACATCACACACACCGGTTGACAGCTATGAAGACAAGCCCGTTACGATGCGAGAACCACAACTTTCAAGCGGATATTGACAATATAAAATAACCCTTACCAGGATGACGGTGTGGGCATAGATTTTCCGCAGTGCAGCTTCTCTTGCACACAGACTGGAAGTAGAAAGGATGATAGAGACTCTCGTAGCGATTCTGAGATTGGTGGCAGTGATCGCCATAACGACATTTGCCAGTCGACGGCTCCTTCGCAAGGTTACACAGGACAGCTTGGTGGGGGAAGGTTAAAATGTTGCGTCGACGGTCCCGATCTGAGTGGTACTTAGGACAATTGTCCCGATTACACTTCGAGGTACTACACTTGCGCGTTTTGAACAAAATCGGGTCGTACTCTGTGGTGTAAAAACAATGAATATATTAGAGCTTTAAGAATTTCAACTTCATAGTCAAGGTCATAATTTAGAATTCCGAATAACATTGAACTGGCTGTATCTTCAGCACGCACGTGTGAGCTTTAAGAAATCTTAGGTAATAATTGCGTGATATCCGAAAGCACGCTCAACATGAACTTCTTACAACAAATGATATCCAAATTATGTCGCTGCATGTCTCGTAAGTATTAAAAATTCCAGCAAACATGAACATACGAAACGAACCGAGGTCTCTGACTACAACTGTGATCAAAATTAGACAAAAAACGAGCGCATTGAAATGAAAAATTAAGCAGTCCGGAAGATTCAAAAATGAAGCCGATATTTTGAAATTAAAGAAAAATAATAGTTACATCGAGTTTCACAAACGTTATTCTCTTCTCACAGGTTTGTTGTGAACAAAAAAGTTTAAAAAGAATTCTTACGTGAACTCTGATGTTTAGACAATGCAGAGCTAAGAATAAATAGTAGCAAAGAATTCGAATGCATACATTTGTCACTAGATTGTTCTTCACATGCAATGAGAAGCAAAATAACGCGATTAATTCTGTCCACGTAATAGGAAGCAAAGTAGAGCCGCCATTAACTAGCCAAGGCTAAACACGCATCCTTGCCTCACGTCTACACGCACAAGAAAAAGAAAATCCCCCATTCCGTTTTAAAGTAAATCGAACTCTCCTTTAACCGGCACAAAAGGCCTTCGCCGCAGTGAACAACAAACGTTTATTACAACAGACTAGCCTTTACGCTACACAGCAACCCGCCACAATAATAACGTAATTAATTACCAGAGTAACATAAAACACTACCACGTCCTTGATAAAATACTCTCCAGGTACAACTGAAGGCTAAAAGTCCTTATAGGAACCACTTTTCACCAGCAAGATGAATCTTAATTACTAGCTAACCAAACATTTGTTTTATTCCGGACTACGCAAATTAGCCTGTATACATACAGATCATCTATCGTGCTGCACTGAGTCTACAAACCATTAAAGCTCTGATGTGCGTCTCACACTTGGGAGAGCATAAGCAACTCCAGAAGATAACATTCCTACAGAAGAACAGGTTCTCACACTGAAACAAAGACAAGCCAACATCCGTACCCCGTGTCGACTGAGCAAAACAAACTCTTGTGTCTAACTAAGCAACTACTCTCCCAATCCAAAGCAGATGACACCCAATGCCTCCTGCTTACTACTCTTCGATGTTTATTTCTTGGCTAACACTGAATGCCCAAACCCGGCAAAACAAGTCACCACTGTTTGTGAGATTTTATCTGATCCGATGTGAATAATTGCGCTACATAGAATTGTTTCTTGTATGAGAGCTTTGGCAACAGCAGTAACAACCTACCAACATTCACTCCCTACAACGATAGGTTTACATTGGATATCTATCAAATTTATGGAATCAACTCTACCGATCAAAGCCGAAACACACTACACTCAGCAGTCCCCAAGATTGTCATTTAAGAACACATCGACCCGTAGAGAGAACTATCAGTTTTCCGTATGCAACTTTTAAGAAAATGTTCGATAGCTAGGAACAATTGCAGCTATACTTTTTACCTTTCTCAATGAGAAGAGCAAGACGCTGTTGGACACTCAAAGCGTGTTCTTGAAACACCTGCTTCAGTTTCGCCTTCTCGAGGTGGGAGAGGGAATTTTTCTTGCACAACTCAGGTGGAGTTTCTGCAGGCGAGACAACCGACATCGTAAACGAAAGGAAAAAGTAAGGAATGGTAAGCCTCGATCATACAGTACACGGAAAAGTAGTAACTTGAAAAATACCCAAGTTGCAACTTATCCCATTACCTACAATATAATACTAGGGTTCCATACATGCAACATTTAAACAAGTATAATATTTGCTATAATATAATGTAGGATTAAATACCCACAGTCAAGTCAAGCACATCAACTTGCTTTATTCTGTGACTCGTGTTGCTATACTCGTGTAGCTATACTCGTGCGAAAGAGTGGTTCCGTGTGGACTGCATGTGTTCGACAGCAGTGATCCCGTTGTTGAGGCAGAGATGTTTTGCTTGACGTGCGAAAGAAATTGCTCTAAACTCAATAGAATCTTCCAAAACTGCGTCACAGACGACGAGCCGGTTTCATATATGGAACCAGGATCGGGAGAACCCAACCATGAGCCAGTAACGCAGCTGCCATCGCAGTCTACCTACGAGTGGAAGTGCCGCAGTCGGATCACCGAAGACCCCCATACCACAATTTTGGAACCGTATGAACCAGAGACTTGAAGAATTGAGACAACTGATAGTCCGGGTTTGAAATGGGGGCCAGCCACGCCGCGGAGGTCGCCGTTGTGAGGAACTTCACGTCCTGGCTGACGCTTTACGATCTTCAGACTTCACTCGAACACCACCAGCAAATTATTACGTAAATACCTGCTCCCATGTGCTTAACTATGTCCCCTCATCTGGACTGGTGTCCCCTCATCTGGACCTCATCTTATGTCTCCGACAGACCCTGAGATTCCCTCAACTGTCCCTTACCGCAAGCGACTGGCTGAGGGACTGGTTCTCCGCCCGAGTTTTGTTCATTATAAGGGATAGTTAAAAGAAATCCCATTTCGGTCCAAATCAATCGCCAATTTGTTTAACGCCACTTCCGTTCGTTAAGTCCCTCAATGTACGCCCGCCAGATATGGTTGAATTTGGGTCAGCATGGCCCTGCACTTCACAGGGACACATAAGCCCTCCCCCCTCCCCCACAGCAAGGACAGGCTGGTCCAGGAGGAGTAATAAAGCTAATTATTCTTAATTTGTTACTAACAATAATTGTCAACCACGAGTTGGCCGCGAAAGTGTTCAGATGTAATGGCACAACTGGAACTCACCTCCGTCAGCAGTCGTGATGCGCATGAGAGGGCCAAACATGGTCAAGTGGGACGACATCTTCAGCAACAGCGTCTCTCCAGGAGCAGAATGTACCATTGCCTTCAGTACACTGCCTGTGAGTGAAAACACAATTTGGGTGTGAATTAAACCTTATAGGAAATATCCAAATGACATCAGGGAAGCGTAGGCATGGAAGTTACACAACAGCACTTAAAACGCAAAACTCACACTTCAAAGGAAAATATATTCTCATATAGACGACAACTGTTGAACGCCCTGATCATAGCTGTAGAACACATTTGCTCTTTCATGCATGTAATATTTGCGAGTAGTTACTATTTGACCGAAAACGCACAAGAAAGTACAGAAATTCTTTGTCACTATCCAAGCTCTCCAAAGGTCAATAATTCCTATGATCAGTATAAATTACCAAGTCGATTGTCGTTCTGCCTTGATCAAGAAAGGAAAGAACTAAAGTAAAATTAAATTTTCTAAACAGAAGTCCACGTTAAATCATTAAAAATCAAAATACCTGATCTTCCCAAAGCTTCATTCCGCGTAAGCATATTAAAATACTCTACCTCGTTTCCTACTATACTGGAGTGTAAAAATAATACAGGGTGTTATAGTAAATCACTCAGCATTCGCTGCAAGTTTTTGCAGCAATAGCATGCAGGAAGAGGGCACTCTGCACCGCTACATGGTCGGCCAATCAGCGGACGAGCTATAGCAGCTGGAGTTTCCAAAACGCCACGTGCTGCAATCTAGGGTCTTACTGAACACTCGACAAAGAGCTCCCGAAGTAAACATCTTTTACCTCAGCCCCTGCCAAGACCTCTTCGTCTCAAGAACTAGACTCGCATTCCAACAACATGGCAAACATTGAAGTAACCATATCCTGCTTATGAGAAGGATGTTCGCAACCACTGAGGCAGTATAGCTGGACTCTAAACACTCTTAAGAATTTTACGCACACAAAAACTGTCTACGCGCAGGTTCTCTACAGGCAAGAAGGCGGTGCGCCAGTACTATACATCAAGACTGACAAGAGTGGCGAAGAGAGGAAAAACAAACTTGAAAAGAGTACTTAAATAAAAATTACTGACCTCATCCTGCCTTGTTTTATCTTTCCTTGTCACTGCCGTATACAAGAGTTTTCTGAGAGCATGCATGGATCACGATTATGTGAACATAAAACCAGGAAATACTCACTGTTACATTTGGTCTGTACACTGCAGTCACACGCTTCAGCTAGACTTTTTATAAGCGACCGTGGCACGAAGGGCGAAATATGAGAGATCAAGTAGGTAGCGCTGGGCTTTGGTGGAGATAATGGTAGAGAAACACCGTCTTCACGTTTGCTAGCACGAGGAATTGTAAGATTCCGAGAAGTTGTGGTTGAGCTGTACACCACAGGTGTCGATGTACAGATAGTAACTAAAGAACTATCAACCTTACTCACAGGATTATTTCGTAGCTCAGCGTTATCACCAGTTTTTTGGATCAGTGAAGCTGTGGTCAAGCTCATAGAGCTCTTAACACTTGCGGTAGATACAGACTCTGTTGCTGAACTGTTTTTCTTTTTTACATGACACTGAGTTCCAGCGTTATTAGGGACATTTGTTGAGCTCATCAAAGGTGTTTTGAATGAGCTCGTTGTAACTGTACAATTGTCTACAATATTGGAATAGCGTTTTTGTGCAGTGGCGTTCTGAGAAATTGTAGCTGAACTTGAAGAACGCTTTAAAAGCGATACCGTGTTTGAACACATTGGAACAGAATTATTAACCTCGTCAGTCGAGTTTTGAGATCCACAGTCTTTTTGGAAATTTGTAGTGAAATCGGGACAGTTTGACTTGCTGGTAGATCTTTGTGATCCGCTGTCGTTCTGAGAACATGTAGAACTCGATAGAAGCGACTTCGTGGTTGGGGACGCTGCGACTGTGCTGTCTTCCTCGTCAGAAGAATTTAAAACTGATGCTACATCAGATGTGGTCTCGTAGCTTGTGAGAGGAGAAACAAATTTTGCAAGTATCTCTGGTGAACTTCTCTTCGATCGTAGTGAATCATCAGTAATGGTAAAAGAATCCTTGGACGAATGAATAGTTGTGATAATAGAGGAGCAACTGGTGATTGTTCTGCGACTACCATTGTTGAAGCTATCAATTGCTGTAGGAACAGACTGCTTATTATCATGAGACTCAGACGCAGATCCAACTGATGTGTCAGATATAACTCGTGTTGTCGAGCTGGCATCAACCATTGAAGACTTGTTAGAGGAGACAATTAAGTCTGAAGAGCTTGAACATGTAATTACAGGTGAAGAAACGGTACTGATATATTTCAGATAATCAGACCTAAATATTGAAGGAGAAATGATGCATGAAGAAGTTGAGTGGGTGGCAGTAATTTGATCATGGCTACATGCGACTAGAGGCGGAATAGTTGGGTCAGAAACAGAATAATAATTTGGGTCACTTAACGTTGCAGCCTGATCAAATGCAGATGGAACACTAATGCACCAACTAGAAGCTGAAGACGCTGTCAAAGATGAAGTTGTTGAATTATGAAGGATCGTCGAATTGCTGTTAGTTTCAAATAAGTTCGAACAACTTTTTGCGAGCGTCAATTTTTTAGATGTAGAATTCTGAGCAGTAAGCCATGAGCTATCGTCTGATTTTGTCAGACGATTCTCCAACCCTTCTTGACTCTGTTCTCCAACCCTACTTGACTTCTTGGGAGAGAATGAAGTTGAAAGCCTGGGTCGTTTCATTCCTGATTGACAAACACCCGACCCAACGAAAGAACTCCCATTGATGGATTTCCGTGTAGAAATCGGAACATTTGAGGTAGACGTACTTGGAAAACTACTCTTTGAAACAGAAGCAGAATTGTCCTGAACATTTTTAAGGGGAGTAACCACTTTGCCATCACTTAAAGACTCTGATTCATTTGAATCCGAATTTCTGCGACGCTTGCATTTTTTAGTAACAGATTTGTTATCACTACTACTGTTCGACGTGCTATCGGTGTTAGGATATAGACCAGTTTCAAAGATATTCCCTGCACTCGTCTGACCTTCAGTTTGCGCAACTATGATGTTAAAAAAATCATGAAGACCGTCCTGTATTTTACTGAACAGCTTATTATCAGCCAGTGTTTCTTCAGGCGACAACACTCGGTGAGGAACGGGCTTTGGATGAATATCGGCAGAAAGCACGGACATAAAATCGGCACCCGAACGGCGATGACTAGCTTTCAAAAGCAGCCATTTTGTTCCATTGAACCTCAAGCACGCTCCATTCAAAATTCTGTAACATCTCTCGCTTTCTCCTTGAGTCCGAAACACACTTCTGATGCACTGAGATGCTTTGTGTTCATCAAAGTAACACTGTTGAGCACCACACACTAGAAATATCGCCTGTCGGATACGGATGGGGCATCTACGTGGAAAATCCCAAACAGTGATGTACGTAAAAATGTTGTCGTGACCCTCAACGTCCTTGCATAAATAGAAAGGAGTAATCTTAGCAGGAGTCGATACTTTTACGCAAGGAAATTTTTCCTTAGAAATGGTTACCGACAAACGACCGTCGGTAGAAACCGTTCCACGAGTAACACATTCACATTGTTCAGTCACTTTTGAGTTGGCCTTTGCGTCTCTCGTGACGGTAGGGCATTCTTTGCTTCTAATAATAAGAGATCTCTTACTGACAAAGTAGGAAATATTTGTTTTTGACTTTTTTTTGCCTTCAATAACATGCCTCACAGACTGCGTGGGTGTCTTTTTGGATTTTTGTGTTTCAGAAAAAGAAGAAATTTCCGGGAGTCTAGTCTGTTCGTCACTATTTCCGGTACAATTTGAATTTTCGTCTCTTCGACTATGTTTATGACTAGCAGATGGCTCGTTCTGCAGCACAGAAGTTTCCCGTGACTTTTCCCCTCTATTATTACGTAGACTAATGCTGGCGCTAATCTCTCCATGCTTTTTCAGTTGACCAGACGCCACACTCAAATCTTTGTCACGTGTCTTTGGTAGGTGTTCACGAGAAATGACAGAATTTTTTGCATGTAGAGTCGATTTCAAATAAGAACTGGGTTCGGACTCTACGGCTAATAAACCTGTAGTACCGTGGATTGTTTCATGGTCACATTCCGGTTCAGACCTAGCCAGAGTAAGATCATATAAGAACCCCAAATCCTCGTCGGAAGACTGACTATCATACATCATTTCCAATTGGGAAGCTGATGTTGCTGCATCGGACTCAGACTTTTTTGCAATTAAATCAGCAGAAAACTGGTAGAGAAAGTTCGCATCATCACCATCATTCGTTTCGTCTGTTGCTGACCGAGGTTCAAGAACGCTGGACCTATCAGGCGATTTTAAGCTACTATCATAGTTGGGGGTTATTGGTATAGAAACATGAGCACAGTCACAAGCTGCAACTGTGTTTTCAGCATTTTTCTCGGCATTTTCAAAGTTATCCTCGGCCTTTTCAAAGTTATCCTCGGCCTTTTCAGAGCCAACCTCGACCTTTTCAGAGCCAACCTCGGCCTTTTCAGAGCCAACCTCGGCCTTTTCAGAGCCAACCTCGGCCTTTTCAGAGCCAACCTCGGCCTTTTCAGAGCCAACCTCGGCCTTTTCAGAGCCAACCTCGGCCTTTTCAGGGTCAACCTCGTTTCCAGCATTTTCCTCATGAGATGAGGATTCCGTTTTACAGATTAATTGCCCGTCAATTTTTTTGTTCAACTCCGAGGTAATCTCAGCTACTTCTTCAAACCCATGTTCCACTTTAATTATTGTATTTTCAGACAAATCATCAGTTACGCTACTGCTAATACTTGGCGTAGGAACATTATCTAGCAACGAATCAAAAATAACAGTATTGTCAGCGTGGTTTTCCGACTTAATTGAAGGCACTAGCTCTCGATTGACACCATCTGGTTTTGCCAGTGTATCAGTAAATTTAGCCATGTTAGGAAGATTCTCAAACGCTTCTTCTTCAAACAAAACCGGTTCTTTTTTTATAGAAAGTGCAGTCAGAGGCTCATTTTTCACAACCGTGTTAAATCTCTCACCAGATTCAACAGCCAGCTTGACCGATGTGTCAGCATTTGTTATTCCAGATTGATCCGACAGATTGCAGTCTATCGTACCTAAAGATTCCTGAGATGGATTATTGCCTTTCGTAATTACCGATTTCTCTGACAAATTATTGTCCACTGTATCAATCCTGTTGTGCTTGGGTTTTCCTTTTTGCTTTGAGTACAGCTCTTCATTATTTTCGGAAACATCCGAAGGTGGTGATGGAATGCATTCCTCACGTTCTTTCTTGATGCACAAGATTTCCACTGGAATAACCGGTTTGGTTTCCGGACTACAAGATTTTGTACTCGATTCCGCAGGTGCACAATTATTGAGAAGACCAAGATTCATAAGAACGTTCTCCACATACCCCAACCATGTCTTCTCAGAGGTAGAGACTTTCTCATTAGGGTCGACACACGGGCGAAGCTTAACCAAATCCATCACTGCATTGGACGAGTCATTACTGAAATATTTGTTCCTTGATATCAACAACGTGTTGTATAGACGAAGAAACTCGTCAAAACATGTTTTTAGGTTCCCAAATGTTTCTCGAGGAACAAGTCGCAGGTTTGGCAGTTCTTGTTTAAGACGATGAATTGTTGACCACGACCAATCAACAGGACAGGTCACTATGGGTCTGTCAAACAAATACACAACATTCGTCTCTCGAAAAATATCGTCAAATTTGAGTTTGAGTCCAGACACAAAATTTTCCATTAAGACTTCGGTGTGGGTCAAAATTTCATCTGACTTCGTTTCAAGTTGGGAAGTGAAGAGCTGTAGCTGCGCGCATTGGATTTCCAGTGCGCAACTGCTGGAACAGCAACAGGTGTGCAGGGAGACGTCGCAAAGCACGTCTGATCCAAGCAACACCAGGCACGGCACCGAGTCCAGTGTTTTGAGCTCAGCCTCCAGTGTAGTAAAGAATTCAGTGTGGCTCGCCGCGTTCAGATGGTCGAAGTAGATGAACTTCGTCTGGGAAAACAAAGTTAATCGTACATACTGAAATTGAAATGTTAAATGCAAATGTAAAGTTATACAATGCCACTTCGTGATTCAAAGAATTACCTTTCGAATCGTTCCCAAAACAAAATCTGTTCGAATCACACCGTACGAATGTACTTGGTAATTACACAAGAGAATAAATACAAAATAATGAGTATTTTTACTCGCTTACTTAAGATAGGCTGTCAAGCACTGCAAAACAAGAAAAACTGACTGACCATATTCGATTTGCGTTCTACGAGTAAAGAATTATAATTAGAATGTTGATACCTCAAATATTCTTTTCTTAAGATCACTTTCTAAAAATAACTTGGTAGCTGTAAGAGTAATACAATTTTCCGCCATTTTCACCGACGATATAGTGGTGAAGTTTCAACCTCCTAATCTCGAAAAAAAATACAACAGAGTTAGCGATGCAGATGAGCCAGAAGTGTTCTGTAGTTTGTAGCTTCAGTGGAGATGCCAGCATCATAGGAAGATTTACAATACATGAAAAATTAATTACATGATTGGTAATCAAAAAGATCTCCCTTAATCTTAAGAACATCAGAGGATTGACTATTTTTCCTAGCACATGTATACAACAGCTCTGAACATCATGGATATTTAAACAAAGTAAGCTAAAAATACCCACGAATTTCCACGAAATGCTGAAATGAAAACTCTGATATAAGTATACTAAAAATGCCCTTGACAGCTGCTTTCATCAAATAAAAATGCCAAGAACAGTTGCTTTCATTAAACTGAGAACACCAACGGCAGTTTCTTAGAATCTACTAAGAACGTCAATGTTTACTTTTGCATGTACTGTTAATTTTTGCATACACTATTAACTTTTACACACACACACTTTACTTTTACACACACACTTAACTTTTACACACACACTTTACTTTTACACACACACTCAACTTTTACACACACTCAACTTTAGCATACACTGTTAACTTTAGCATACACTTAATTTTTGCATACAATTTTAAATTTTGCCCAATTCTAACTGTTGCACAATTTTAACTTTAGCACAATAACTTTTCCACAATTTCAAGTTTTGCACAATTCTTGCAAGTTTTGCACCCAATTTTAACTCACTGAGATGTGCTGCAGAAGAGACGACAGAACCTCGGCAGTGTTCCTACAGCACAGTACGACCAGCCGGTGGACCTTCTTCTCACAGCTGGAAAAACAAAGCCAGGTACAGTGAAATTATATTATAGTTATCTTTCAACGACAGCAGACTTAAAATGATCAGAACCCTTTCAAGTGAAAACATCAAGGTGCACGCTAATTTGAACACGTCAAGAAAATCGAAACAGTTTTCATACGAAAAAAAATTGAGGCGCAAGTTAATCGAAATAAATCAAGAAAATGAGCTGTATGCCTGTGCGTGACTTCAGGACTCACCTCGTGCGTCTGGCAGCCGGCAGGGAGGCAAGAACCTCAGGTACGACGGTCGTGGGTGGGGCAGCTTGGCCAACTGAAGGAGACCTTTCTTGCGTCTCAGATGTTGCAGCAATGCTTATCACACTTTGAAGAGATGTGACTGTCTCTTCAAAATCAGAAACGTCAGAACACTGTGACGATGACACTTTTTCCTTGGATTTTCCTTTCATTTCCTTTTGCGCAAGTAGCCCTCTGCAGCTTACACCCTTGCAAGAATCAGACTGTTTCTCTTCAACACAACTCGACTGAGAAATGGAAGGAGTAGACTCGTCTGAAGACGCTGTATTGTGGAGGAATTCATCCTGAGTCCCAGGCATTCCTTCACCTAACAAAGAACCATTCGCTGCATCAGATTTTTCCTCAGGCGGTTGAGAAGCAGTCTCACCATTGCTGCAGTCACGAGTGCTCGAACTTACTTCATTATCTGTGGATGGGATCTCTTCATTCACCTTCTCTTGAGCTGATGTCACGGATGAAGGTTGCAAGTCAACTTTGTCATCACATCCTGCAATTTCAGATTTCTGAAACTTGGCAACTTCATCGACCGGCGATCGATCCACCACCGTGACTTCTGTTTTGGATTTTCCATTGGTTTGTACCTTGTTCGAATTCAAACGCTGTTTATGTAAATCAGGCTGACGCCTAGACACACGCTTAGAATTTGCAACAGAACGGGAATAGTTTTCGAGAATATTCCTCCATTTTTTGTTCAAACAAGCACTTTTCTTAGGTCTGGGATAAGAGTTTCGTCGTTTAATGGATCTACGTTGAGAAGGAAATCGTTTTCGAACAGCAGGAGAAATTGGATGAGGATTAATTTGTGGGGGCACAACTTTTAACCTACCGTGATCGTGCTGCCATCCACTTTTTTCGCCTGTATTTACAGAACTATCTAAATGACGCAAGCCACTGAAAGACGAAGAAGGGGAGTTTAAAAGCCTTTTATCAGCAGTATCCATCCACGAGGAACGACCCGGAAATGGCAGTGGAGGATTGAGGCATTCTCTAAGGTCAAATGCTGGAGAGTATCTTGATATCATTCTACTTTCACGCACACTTCTGGGTCCACGGCTATCAATTTCTTCCGAGCCCGCTGTTCCTCTAAAGAAGGGACCGTCATCGTCCTTCGGAAACAAGGGCGGTATAGAATTTCGATCACAATTCAACGCTGCGTGGTTACCTGACCTAGAGTGTCTTGGTGACTCGTACCAAGTGGAAGTTCTACTCAGAGTGTCATCAGTAGAAGAAGAATGACTTCTCCAATGAGGCATGTGTTGACCAGCGTCGTATTTCTCATCCTCCGCTATATTTTCAGAAGAAGAAACCCTTCTGCAATGAGCCATGCCTCGCCTAGAGTCGTGATTCTCATATTCCGCAATATTTTCGGAAGAAAACCTCCAGTGAGCTATGTCTCGCCTTAAGTCGTGATTCTCATGCTCTGCAGTATTTTCGGAAGAAAACCTCCCCCAATGAGCTATATCTCGCCTGAAGTCGTGATTCTCATATTCCGCAATATTTTCGGAAGAAAACCTCCCCCAATGAGCTATGTCTCGCCTCGGGTCGTGATTTTCATGCTCTGCAGTATTTTCGGAAGAAGAAAACCTTCTCCAATGAGCTATGTCTCGCCTCGGGTCGTGATTTTCATGCTCTGCAGTATTTTCGGAAGAAGAAAACCTTCTCCAATGAGCCATGTCCCTATCAGTGTTATAGTTCTCATACTCCGCAGGGTCATTAAACGTAGGAAACTTTCTCGAATACGCCATGTTTTCATCAGTGTCATGTTTGGCACACTCTGCAGGCCGAGAAGTGTCTGGGCTCAGCGTTCCAGTTCTTTTCAGGTCTGTGAAGAGTGATGAACGATAGTACCCCAGAACTGACCGAACCAATTGTAGGCACTGAGTTTCGGAATTTAAGTTCGCAATTTGTTGAGACAGAATATTTTTGGTTACCTGCTCTCGCTTGTAACGATAACAAATCAGAGACGAGACTTCAGCAATTGTGCCCACTGCCTGTGAAATGAAGTGTGAACAGTCATTTTCGATAACTACTATTTCAAAATCATATTTACGTAAAATTATATTTCTCAACTAATTCCTACACAAAAACCTGTTTCCGTGATAAATAAAAGCACCAAAAAAGTACTGGGTCTTGGCAAATACTGGATAAACATTTGTAATTGAAACTATAAATTTTGTAACATATCTCGCCATACTACTTTTAGGCCTGGTTATCAAATGAGCGGTATAGCAATCAGAAGACTTTAATAGTACAAATTCAAGGAAAAAATTATAATTACCGCTCTTTACTTTGAAAGTGCTTGTATGTGATAAAAAATTCACGGAAGCACGAGCTGAAACCCTCTTTTTCACTGAATAAAGTCTCAACTGTTGCAATGAATACTTTCCTAAATTCCACATTTTAATTTAAACTAAATAACTTTTCAAATTAAGAGAAGAAAATTACTAGTTCCAGTATACGATCCTGGTACCTGCAAAACACAGATAGTAAAATACAAGTTTAACTGAAATTTAAGATCATAGTTGAAGGTTTGTATTTTGTTATGGGAACAGTGTTACAAAACACAAGTTGGTACACCAAAGGTTAACTTTTGTGGCTAGCATGTCAATGTTCTGGAACAGAAATAGTGATTTGTGTTTCATCAAAATAACAAGTAGAGTAAAAGACAAAACCAAGGAACTGCTAATCTTTCTCTCAAACAAAAATGCTACCTTCTGATAAAAAAAATGTGGTACAAGGGAAATACAGAACTTCTTAAGCGTCTTAGAATTGGTTTTCATTGCTCACCTCAACCGCCAGTAGAATTAAAGAGTCCTTTGTCAAATCGTACAGACCAGCATACTCTGGGAAGTTCAGTTTCTGCAAAACAAATAACACAGCTCTGCATTTGTGTGAGGGAAGAGGTGAAGATTGTGAGTAGAGGTGAAGACTGTGTATGAGAAGAGGTGAAGACTGTGTATGAGAAGAGGTGAAGACTGTGTATGAGAAGAGGTGAAGACTGTGTATGAGAAGAGGTGAAGACTGTGTATGAGAAGAGGTGAAAACTGTGTATGAGAAGAGG